>LOJH01013102.1:13911-25074 GCA_001685095.1 Ellobius talpinus | reverse complement strand
TACAAGTCTTCCACTTGTTTGGTCAGAGTTACTCCGAGATATTTTATGCTATTTATGGCTATTGTGAAGGGTGTTGTTTCTCTGATTTCTTTTTTAGCCCATTTATCATCTGTGTAAAGGAGGGCTACTTATTTTTTTGAGTTAATCTTGTATCCTGCTACATTACTGATGATGTTTATGAGTTGTAGAATTTGCTTGGTAGAATTTTTGGGGTCACTTATGTAAACTGTCATATCATCAGCAAATGTATTTTTACATCAATGTTCATGGATAAGATTGGTCTATAATTCTCTTTTTTAGTAATATCTTGCTGTGGTTTGGGTATCAGGGTAATTGTAGCCTCATAAAAAGAGTTTGACAGTCTTCCTTCTGTTTCTCTTGTGTGGAACAATTTGAGGAGTATTGGTATTGAAAATCTTGTAGAATTCTATGCTGAAACCATCTGGTCCAGGGCTTTTTTTGGTTGGGAAACTTTTGATGACTGTTTCTATTTATTTTTTTAGCAGTTATAGGTCTATTTAATTTGCTTATCAGGTTTTGATTTAATTTTGGTAAGTGATATTTCTTCAGAAAATTGTCCATTTCCTTTAAGTTTTCCAATTTTGTGGAGCATAGGTTTTCGAAATATGACCTAAGATTCTCTGGATTTCCTCCATGTCTGTTGTTGTGTCCCCCTTTTCATTTCTGATTTTTGCTCAAGTTTCTTATTAACTAACTCTTACATCTTAAATTATCCCATAATTCTTGTCTATGTTAGCCATGTGGATTGGTACCTTTTATCAGTGAGGCATTCTCATCTTGCTTCCTCTGCAACTGGGTGATGACTGCAGACTCAGCAAACTCAGGCCAGTCAGTGTTTTATTAAACCAATACAAGCGACATGTCTTTACAGGGTACAAGACCATTGTCCCACAGTATTTCCCTATGGACAGGACAGCTTAGAACAGAGCCAGAAAAGTACCAAGCCTGGCTTTATCTCTGTATGGATGAAGCAGAATGCTTCAGGCAAAGGGCCTGCAGTGGGGAAATACATACGTATTCAAGAAGTAGGATGTAGGCCTAGTAGGGCTGGTGGGGGAGCTAAGTATAGTGGGAAACCCTTCTCTAGGGGTAAGAAAATGGCCTCAGGGAGGCTGGGGAGATGGCTTTGTGGTTAAAGAGCACCAACTGTTCTTCCAGAGGACCCAGGTTTGATTCCCAGCACCCACAAGGTGATTCACAACCATCTGTTAACAATGCATGTATGTATTGCACAGACATATATTCAGGCAAAACACACATACACATAAAATAAGTAATTTAAAAAAACAAGAAAAAAAGAAAGAATATCCTCAGATGCAAGTTTCCAGAGGAACCTCTAGCTAGTGAGAGCAGATTATTCAGGGTGGGGAGTGCAATTCTCTGGGAAGCAGTGGAGACCTTTCGGGCTGCTGAAATGGAGCTGGGAGAGCTGTGACAGGCTTGGGAGTCAGAACTGGAGATGCTGATAGACTGAACATCGGAGTTTAATGTGAAGGGTGTAGGCCCAGCAGGAGGATGAGTTGGTGGTGACTCCTACAGTTGGCTCAAGTACCTTGTGCTAATGTCAGTCACTAAGGGAAGACAGGAGAGGCTCAAGGCTGGGAATAAGTCTTTCTTTTGATGTGGATGGGAGAGATCTGGGTGATAACTGACTTCTGACTCCTTTTTCTCTGTGGCAAATAATGCTCAAAGCCAGTGGAAATGGACCATTTACAGAAGCAAATTAAAGAGAAATGGGAAAAGCTCAAGTTTGACACCCGAGGCCAGTTCTTTGGGGAAGCTGCTGGTAGAGAAGCTTCTACACTTGGTGTGGCAACCTGGCCACTGAGCACAGGGGCTGCCTTTGGTGACTTTGAATGGTAGCTGTTTGATTGGCTGGCTTTCTGGTTATCTACACTTGATTCCAGCTTCTCTTTTTCATATCCTTTCCCCTGAAGCAGTCCTGAACAAGATATTCTCTTCTTAGTAGATATTTTTTCCCTTGTAAGACAATTTCAGCCTAAAAGCTTTGTTAATAGAAACCAAATGTGAGCTCAGACCTTCTGGTAAATCTTAATAGATGAGATACTGCACTGAAATGAGCAGCCCACAGTGGGAAGGGTTGCCTGACGAGGAAGGCGGTGTCATGATTCAGTCGGCCACATAATGAATTCTGGTTAGTGTCTGCGCTTTTGGTCAAGTCTGAGTGGAGTCTGTGTGCAGAGCAGCTCTGTAAGCCTAAGCCTTTCCAGTTCACTCATTGTTCTCCCCAGCCCCAGCTGCTTACCCAGGAGGCGCTTGGACTTCAGGGTTTGTTTTGTTTTGTTGAGAAGTTCCTGGAATAGCACCAGAGGCATGGGAAAGCTAGAAAGTAGATGACAAAGCTCTAGGGATGAGAACCAGCAAGCACCACCCAGATTGCAGCTGCCAGAAGCTCAGCATGGGAAGCACATTGGAAACTGACTTAACATCTGCTAGGCTCTCAGCATAGATGGCCTAAAGTGTTCCAGCTCTGGGAATGCCTACAGGGTACAGCTTGGGAGAACCTGGGAGTCACAAGAAACAGAAAACTAGTGGATATGTTTACCTGCTCCCATCTAGTCTTGGGTCAGGTCTCCATGGCTTCCTTTAAATATCTTTGCTAAGGGTGTCTTCCAACCTTGATATGAATAAGCACTGCAGCTAAGAAGGAAGAATCCAGAAATCAGAGTTGGGAGGGAGGTTTAGTCACTAGTTGCAGTGTGGAGCCATGCCTTCCCTTTCTCTTCTGGATTCTTTGAATTAGTTCATTGGAAGTGACACTCTGCAGCAGTATGGACCCTTTGGACCAGCCTAGGCTATGAACTCAAGTCCCTCTACCCCCACCTCCATCCCGACCATTGGAAGTGACACTCTGCAGCAATATGGACCCTTTGGACCAGCCTAGGCTATGAACTCAAGTCCCTCTACCCCCATCCCGACCATTGGAAGTGATACTCTGCAGCAATATGGACTCTTTGGACCAGCCTAGGCTATGAACTCAAGTCCCTCCACCCCCACCTCCATCCCGACCATTGGCAGGAAGGGAATGAGAAAGCAGATGCCCTGCCGGGAGGTAGATCTCAATTGGCTGTATGCTGCGTGTGAGGGTTTCATTGGAAATTTTTTTAAAACACTTGAGATTTAAGTACATAGGACAGTATATTATTCCCGAGGCTTATTTTAGACAGAGCAAAATGAGGGGTAGCATGTTTGCCATAGAACCTGCCTTTCTGTAACTGAAAACTATGGTGCATACGTGTCACATCTGTTGCTCTTACCTTTTACATACATGTCCCTGTCATGTTTTAGAGGGACGCAGTCCTCTGTGGCTGGAGCGTTAAACAGCAAGTCACATTGTATCCTCAGTCTGGAAGGAGAGTGATGCTTTTGAGGAGGGGTCTGCGTGCTCTGTTCAGCCTCCATGGAAACACCCTCCCAGACACACTCACATCTGTAATTCCATCTAGTCAAGTGGATGGACTTCACCTTATTTCTTCACCACTGTCAGCCAGTATTTTCTTTTAGTCAGGTAGTTAAAAAACCCAAATCAAGTGCTTCTCTACACCTGGCTCCAAAGAATGATGGTAGTGATGATGCAGTGCTTGTCACAAAATGCAAAAACAAATCCAGCTGTCTGTCCCCTGGCATATGGTTGAACTGTCCTCAGCTCACAAACTGCTCAGGCTCTTGTTTCCTCCAGCTGCTTCTGTGATAACTTTTTCTTCTGTTCAGTTATAGTTTCTTTGGTTGTGTTTTTGTTTTGTTTGTAGTAGGCTATATTTGATTAAAATTAAATCTGGCAAGGTGACTCAACAAATGAAGGTACTTGCTGCCAAGCTTGACAGCCTAAATTTGATCCCCAGGAACCCACATAGTAGAGGGAGAGAACCAACTCTCATAGATTGTCCTCTGCCCACCCTACCTATGTCCCCATAAATAAATATAATTAAAAATTTCAAATAATAAAATGAGTTAATGCAGTGGGTGTGGTGACAACTAACTGTAATTCTTTCTATGCTCAGGAAGGTGGAGAGGAGCCAGCCTGGGCCTCATAGAGAGGTGTAGGTCAGTCTGAGGGTACATGTGAGACCTTTTTCAAAAATAAAAAAGTTAACTCCATTAAGATCTAACCCAGATGATTTTGTGTTGAGAACACTGCTAAATAGCATGGCACATATACTTTGGGCAGGAAGAGGGAAGAATTAATGAGCAGGGATCTTGTGATATGGGCCAGAAAGATAGAAGATTGAGTTAGCTCCAGATTTTTTGTTACCTTTGTGGCCTTGGGTAAGCATTTGTTTGAGCTCACTTTATGAAGACTTATTTTTTATTCATGATTTTTCTTGTGCAGGCACTAGGAAGACTGTCTTTATAATAAGATCCTACCCTTCCTCCAGAAAATTCTATCTTTGCCTGTAGAGCTTGAGCTTTTGGTTGGTTGGAGGTGGTGACTGTTGCTGAGCCCTGGAATTCACAGCCCTTGAATATGGCTTTCATAATGAGCTTCCCATATGAGTGGTGCCACTACCCCTCCCTAACTGGATTTCAGTCACCTCTGGAGTCATCTAAAGGTGGCCCCACTGTGCCTTCAGCATGCTCTATGACCTTGAAAAAGCATGAAGCATCACACTGAGCCTCAATTTCTTCACTAAAGGCACGGTTGCTCTACTGTGTGGACCAGAGTGGGGGGTTCAGGGCTCTGGGATCCTCCCCTGACAGATGGACAAGAAAGAACAAAATGACCTCAGAGGGATTTCTTCCTGTCTCTGGAAGACTTTGCCCCAGATCTCTTCGTGTTCCAGAAAGTCTAAGGAAAGCTAGAGGAATCCCAGGAAAAAAACAAAGGGCCTCCCTAGGGAAACTCAAGCTCTGACTCCAGCTTGCCTATACTCTAGGAGGCTCCACCTCTGGCCCTGTTACTGTCCTCTATGGACTGGAGGAGCTGATGATATAGTGTGCTAGGGAGGAAGGGCAGCCAGAGTTTTGCTCGGAGCCACAGAGCAACAGTCCTGCCCTATGTGTCCCACCCCTCAAATGGAAGGAAGGAGAGATATTGGGACAGGAGTCATACCTCTAGAAAAGTCAAGGCCAAAACGATTGGGTGCCATTTTTGCCGTGTACGCCAGAGTACTTCCAAGTTGGACAGTTGGCATCAAAATGCAGAACCTACATGTTCAGCTTCAGAGCCACACTGTGGGTGTCAGAGAGTCCTACACAACAACCCTCAGGCCATTGCTTCCTGCCCAAGTCATTTCAACAAAGCAGAATACTGCTTTAAGGCACCAGTGCTGTACACCCACAGAGCAGGGATTCCTCGGGAACCAGCTGTGCCACCTCCACTGTTTGTCAAGGTTCTAGATAAAGCCTCACCTGGTACTCAAGGGACCACATTTCAAGAGTTCTGAGAAGTACCACCTCCCCCAACTAGAATAACAGGAAAAACTACACTTCAGGCATAAACAATACACAGGGGTCTCCTTGCTTGGGTCAAGCTCTGTGTTTATATCTGCAAGTATTTCTCAAGCACTGTGTCAGATGAGAGGAGTCAGCAGAGTGCTACCTCAGGCCTGTACCATTGTAGCAGCGCTGGCAGGTCTTCCTGCCATCTCAGTTTCTGGCAGTTCTTTAGGAAAAATAATATCATGGCTTGTGGCTACAGACTTGCCCATTCCCTTTCCTTAGCCACCCTCCACCCCACCCTTTCTTTTGTCTTTTAATAAATACTATTCATTTCCCCTGAGGGGGGAAATTTTCTTCGTGTCTTAGTGGTAGACATGCTTTATGAATTTTATTTGTGCACCTACCTAGGCTAAAGGTTTAACTCAGCTCCTCTCTGCTGATCTATTCCTCAGGGGCAGGGCTGTCATCCCCACTCAGCTCAGAGCCTGCCGCCAGCATGTGTTGGGCATCCCACTCAGCTCTTTGAGCTCACCCGTGAGAGCTTAAGGTTGTGGTTGTTGGAGCCTCATATGTCTCATCTCTGTTTCTCTGGGTCTGTGTCTGCAGGGCTAGAAAGTACCCAGTAGAGGGCTGCCCTTATGTGGCACACAGACGTGGTAGAGAACAGCAATGAGTTGCTCTGTGGGAAAGCTGCTCTTTTTTGCTTCTGCCTCATCTATCAGAGACGCCACCATTGGTGTCTGCTAAGCGCTTGCCAGCCCTTGCTTCTAATAGAGACGGAGTAGGCCTTGGGCTCCAATGAGTTCAGTCAACAGTCATTGGCTAGAATGTGAGAACACTGTTCCATCTGGCTTTCGTAGTTACTGTTAATTATCACACCAAGATGATGCCCCTTCACAAATGGCAATAGAAAATATATGGTTTGTATGATTTTGTGCACATGCACGCATGTGTGTGCGTGTGTGTGAGCATATGCATGTGTTTGGAGGCTAGGAGCCAACCTTAGGTCTTCCTTAGGTACCACCCCCTTTGTTTTTTGTGACAAGGTCTCTCACTGGCCTGGAGTTCACCAACTGGGCTAGGCTCTCTGGCCAGTGAGCCCCAAGTATTTCCCCAGTACTAGAATTACAGTATGTGCCATGTACTGTACATGGCTTCTGGGAATTGAGCTTGGGCCCTGATACCAGTGCAGTAAGCACTTTACCAGCAGAACCATCTCCCCACCACCAGAAATTGTATGTTTTGCTCTATCTATGCATGTTCAGTGTACATAGAACCCAGACAGAAGGCAGTGACCAGGCCTCACTTTACAGAGAAGAAACACAGACTGACGTTGAGGTTTTAGAAAGAAGATGCTCACTGAGGCAGCTTTGCCAATGGCCATTTCTCTTCTTTCTCCATTCTAGGCATGGATCCTGAAAAATTGGAGCGAATCCAGCTCCCGGTGCCAAGTGCAGTTGAGAAAACCACCTACAACCATCTGCTAGCTGAGAGACTCATCAGAATCATGAACAATGCTGCCCAACCAGGTACCCCTGTCTTAGGGGCTAGATCCCTAGCCAGGCGCCATGAGCCCTAGGTTCTGGATGTGAAGAAATCTCAGCCCTTTCTTTTTCCCCTAGCCACCAGCATTTGTCTTTTGTTGGACCCAGGACTTCATCGCTGGAGTTGTCCCCACCCTTGGTTGTAGCTCCCTCTCTCTTTTCTCTCTACACTGCCTTACTCTGCTGCTTTTGTCATAGCTGGGACCCTCCTCTCTGGGAAGCCCGAGGCCGTACTGTGGGAATGAAGTAGGCTGTGACTCAGAGTGAGGGCAATCAATCCATTTGAAGGGTTGGGTTAGAGTATACTCTTGTACCCAGTGTCTCCAGTGGTTTGACCCAGCACCTATCTGCAGCCAGACTGCTAAAACAATGACAGAGTGGAATGAAGCTCTAGGCACGGCTTTTCCAGCTAGGGTAATTTTTCCTCCAGGATATATGTGACTATGACTGCAGACATTTTTAGCTGAATGACTAAGAATGTTCCTGGCCTCTAGTGGCTAAAAGTCCAGGACACTGCTAAATATCTCAGGTTGCACAGGACTTCTACAGCACAGAGTTACTTGGCCTTGAATGTCAATAGTTGCATGGCAAGTTCTGTACAGAGACAGGAGAAAAGTTACTAGAATGAGTGAATGCATGGGGGACAATCTGGCCACCTGCTTGCCCCAGTGGGGAAGAGTATGGTTAGAGCAGCCTGGTGTGGTAAGCCTGGACCAGGTCAACCAGAGTTGGTCAAGTGGTGACTGGAGCACTATGTGGCTATGCTACCCAGTGGGAGAAGGACCTGGAAAGCCAGATCAGGGTGACAGAAGGTATCATAGCAATTATTCACAGAATAGATGCTTTCTGATTGTATCCTACATACCAGCTAAGAGCCACAACTGATGGTCTTCAAATCCCAAAAGCTGTAGACTGTGGAGATGGGGGTCTTACACTCAGAGGTCAGAACGAAGTTAGCATTAGGGAACAACATGCATGGTCTGTAAAGGTCTAGATGAAGAAAGAGGGATGTCATGGATTGAGCCCTTGAGACACTGTTCATACCTAGTGCTAGCAAAGAAAAAGAGATAACCCAGGACCCTGAGTAGGAGGAAAAGAGACTCAAGACATTGGGTACTCTTTGGGGTCAGTTATTGCTGAGAGCTCCACTTAAAGGAGGCAGAGCCTTTTCCTGGGGCTGGAGTCAGGAGCAAGCTTTGCAGGGTGCAGTGGGAGCCACATGGGTTAGGGCACTGAGGGGAGCTGTGCTGTGGCCAAGAATAGTCTGCTCTTTGACCTGCACTTGTGAAGGCAGGAGCTTGCTAACCAGCAGAGGGAGTAGGCACATAGACCTCAGGATGGATAGGGGATGGAAGGTCTGCAGGAGGTGGGTTGGGGCTGCATTAGTAAGTAGGGACCACTTTCCCTGAGCTTTTGTCATGCTAAGCAAGACCTGCTTTGCATGCATATAACTAAGACCAAATTTTTCTTCTCATCTATTTCAACAGCACCTACAGGGCATTTTTAGCAAAAGGGCTGGTATTTGGGGTATGTCCCTGGGGAGTGTGTGCTTGGGCTCCAGGGTCTGAGACCTCAGAAACAAGGCCCAGAGGTTCTCTGCTCCCTCTTTCTACTATTACACCTTTACCTTTCCTTAGATAAAGTGCAAAGACCCATGGGACAGTTTGCTTAACAGTAGGTGGCCTTGTGCTAGGTGATGGGTGTCTTCCCTAGGAGGAAAAAGATGGCTTCCAGTAGCAACCCAGAACATAGCATAGAGTCCTGAAAACATTATTTGAGACCCTGGCCTCAGCTGTACCTGAAGTCAGTCCCTCCCCTCCCCCATTACCCTAACAGATTTTGTAAGTTAGCCATTGTGTTTGTGTTTGTTTGTCTCTCAGTTTCTGCTTATATATAGTTTAAGCTGGTCTGGGTTGGGTTTCTGTTAACTGTGACCAAGTTGTGATGAGCTTCATGCTGTGCTAGGCCTGGAGCTTGGTGCTGTGCAAACACCCCCAAGAGGAGATCTCTACAGACACCCAGTGTGCTCAAGCCATGTGGAAGGGACAGTGTCAGTAAGGGAAGGGAGGTGACTGGTGCTGGTTATCATACCCATCCATTCAGGCCCCAATAGTGTTCCTGTCCTTGCCACACCCTAGCACATGGAGAGCCTGTGCCCAGCATTTTTTCTTGCACACTGTAAAATTGAGCCTCACTGGTTCTACTGGGCTCCTTTGCTTGTTGCTACCTGATCCTTTTGAGCAGAGATGGTAGCACCTTGGGCATACAAGCTTGGATGGTAAATGAAAATGTGAAATAAAAAGGAGGAGGATTTTTATTTCTTGACTATCCTAAAGCACAAGGAATTTTTGGGGTGGGGGTGATTCAAGGGAGAATGCAGCAGAAAGTCCAGGCTGAACATGGACAGCAAACTAAACCAGATCATAAGAGGAGAGAAGGGGAGGGAGAGTAAGAGAGGAGGCTGCTGACCAAGAAAGGTGGCCTGGGCCAAGAGACCAGCTTAGCCAAAATGGCTGTTATGTAGGGATGGGGCTGGGGGGAAGGAAAAGAAGCCCCGCCCCTGGGAGGGAGAGGTTTAGGTAGGAGGTGGGGTGAGGAGTGCTGACTGAGACTCGTCCTGAGGTTGAGACCTAACAGGTGATATACTCATGCTAGAAGGAAGAGAAGGCTCAACTCCACTGAGTTACATGATCCAGAGTGGGCTGTTGGTTTTGAACCTGTACCTGGAGTGGGAAACATGCTGGACAGGCACAGCTACAGCACAGCCTCCCACCTTCTCCCATCTTCCCTTGTTCGGCTGATAAAGGGACTTCAGGACAGATGGGAGCTAAAAGGCTTACCAGGGCGTGTTGACTTGTAACTTACTGGGAAGGGAGTTGACATGTGTAGCTCCCTCTGGGCTCCCCTGAACACAAGAAGCCTTGAGCAAGACTGTCTTTCAGGTGATGAATACCCTCAAAAAAGGAAAATGAGAGCCTTGTATCCAGGATGGGCACTGGGCTCTGGAGTACTGGGCTGACCTCTTGTACCTGGGGTGAGCACTGGGCTCTGGGGTACTGGGCTGACGCTGGTGTGCTCTGCAGATGGCAGGATTCGGTTGGCCACACTGGAGCTGAGCTGCCTGCTCCTGAAGCAGCAAGTACTGACCAGCTCCGGCTGCATCATCAAAGATGTGCATCTGGCCTGTCTGGAGGTGAGTCCATGCCTTCCCCTTCCCTTCCTATGCTGTCCCTCAATTGAGATCATTTACGAGGCTGCTGGCACTGCCTGTTCCACAGCATTCCTTGCATAGTTCAGAGAAGCTGGGCCTGAGACACCTGCGACTCCCAAGATCCTACACATGTCCAGAGATGCCTCCCTCCATCCAGACCACATTCTTGTATTGCAGTAGCTTCTTTTGGAATAATCCACTTCTGGATCAGCTCCAGAAGTTTTCATATGTTCCTTTTATGTGACAAAGCTTTTAGACATGTAGACATGTATCCACCTGCCATGTTGGGGTTTTTTGTTTTAGTTTGGTTTGGTTTATTGTTTTGTGTGTGTGTGTGCACATGTGGGTGTATGTGTGTGTGTGTGTGCTAAAATACATATTTACTAGGTTCTCGGTATCTTTTATCATTTTTTGTTCCCCTTCATTAGTTTTAGAAAATGTAGGAGCTGGGCAGAGGTGGCACACGCCTTCAATCCCAGTACTTGGAAGACAGAGGCAGGTGGATCTGTGAATTTGAGGCCAGCCTGGTCTACATAGTGAGTTCCAGGACAGCCAAGACTGTTACACAGAGAAGCCCTGTCTTGGATAAAAAAGAAAGAAAGGAAGAAAATGTAGGAAGTGCAGAGGTGAAAAAGAACAGCTACCTTTGGATGTGTCTGTTCTGATCCTCTCCCATGCATATATGCACACGTTGGTAAAGTAATGTGTTTTATTAAAGCAGAGACATAGCTGTGTTCAATAACCTATTCCCCTGCTTAACTAAGTCACCCACCATTTCCCCTCAGATATGTGTCCCTCACATCTTCCTTCTTTTTCAACAGGGTGCAAGAGAAGAGAGTGTCCACCTTGTACGGTATTTCTATAAGGTACTTGGCAGCACAGGGAAACAGTAGCCTGGGGTGTCTCTCGTGAAGTATAGGATGGTGGGGTCTAGTCCTATACGCAATCTTCAGTGTGTGTGTGTGTGTGTGTGTGTGTGTGTGTGTG
>LOJH01013102.1:0-12986 GCA_001685095.1 Ellobius talpinus | reverse complement strand
TCTGCCTCCCAAGTGCTGGGATTAAAGGTGTGCGCCACCACCGCCCGGCTCAAGTGATTGCTTTAAGATATCAAGCTTTAACAGTTTAGCTTGGACCTTAGCAGAGTTGGGCTGCTGTGAGAAAACACCAACAGCAACAGTCCTTTCAGAAACCACCAAGTTTAAGACTGATGGTTGTATAGTGAGGGTCCGTTCCCCCCACCCCCTCCACGCCTACGCCCTCCATGTCCTCACATGGAGAACTCCAGTGTTCAGCTGTAGTGGGTTCGTTCATCCATATGGCTAGTCATCCTAGTCACTCTAGTGAGATCATCTTTTGGTTTCTATAAATCCTGGTCCTGCTTTCCTTGAACAAAGCTCCGAAGCTCCTGAAAGGGGAAGTGGCAGCACTGTCTCACTTTCCTGCTGCCCTCACTTAAAGTTCTCCGCCTGCTGCCACTGTTGTCAGCTAATTGCACTAAAGCCCAGTCCTGTAATCTAGAACTCTGCCTTGGCAGGACCAGGTGACCTGATCAGCTATAGTTGTAGACATGCCCAGACAAAGGAGCACCACTGTGGGCTACCACACTCTGGGGAGGAAATCCCAGCTGCACTTCAGAGAACCACACTTGGCTTTTAGGCAAGAATCCAGTGAGCCTCTCTAGTCAGTCCAGGAGAAAGAAGAAACCTGGTACTGCCCTATTCTTCTTTGGGCCTCTTCCCAGTAGAACTGCTCTAAGTCTGTCTACCCCTTGGAAATGTTGATGTTGTAAACAGAGAAAGGCACAGAGTAGCCATTTCCCAGAAGCTACTTCCTGGTCCCAAACAGAAAAGAAGCTGCATTTGCATTTTATTCGGGTCCCAGAGAGACACAATGGTTCTGACTCTTCAGGACAGTAGCAGCACTGATGTCTCCCAAGCCCCTACTGATTGGCAGACTCGGGGCGTGCCTTTTCTGTGCATTAATTTGCCTTCACAGAGTTTGGCCTGACAGACATGGGCTCCAGCCTGTCCTTTTCTGGCACATAACATTTTTGCCATCCCATTCTTACAGTAAAACAGGAGGGGCTGAATTTTGTCCAAGGTGGAGTCCTGGGCAGTCATTGCCCCTAACAACCAAACCTCAAGACTTCCTCAAAAACAAATGGAGGAAGCAATATAATCTTAGTGCTAAATACTGGTAGTTATATCCTTTCCCTTAGAAATGGATGGGCCTCACATGTTTAACATGGTCGCTTAACCAGCATTTCCCCCGTTTCCAACCATTCTGGAGAAGGAAATTATGTTAAGCACTTGAAATATTAACCTTGTCTATGTTGGTGTTCTAATTAAGTGATCTGACAGAAGAACTCTAGCTCAGCGTGCTTTCAAAGAGGAGGAGAATGTTGAGCAGTGCAATTTGAAATTTGGCCTTTCATCTACGCATGTGTACTCACGTTCACGTGTGTATTTTACTTTCTGGTGATTTACAAGAACTTGTAATGGAAAACAGATGGCCTCAAAAGCCAAGTGCAGCATTTGGAGTACTGTGTTCATGGGGGTAGGAGTAAACTTCTCTTCACTCCCTTCTTTTCCTTGCAGGGAGAAGAGATTTTTTTGGACATGTTTGAGGATGAGTACAGGAGCATGACAGTAAGTACAGGGCCAGAACATATGGAGGTTAGTGTGTACCTTTGTGCCTGCCAAACTTGCTGATCAAGTGGTAAAGACTGATAGTGAGGTGGATTTGATCACCACCACCACTGAAACTTTAGATCATATTCATTCCCATGCCCATGAGATGTCTGCTTCTATTGCTTCCTAACTCTGTGCCCTTGTACAGGATACTTACATTTTGAGCCTGGCTGTCATCTGTACAGTGGGGCACATACCTCTGAGCTGCCCTGGCCAGATGTGGATTACCCAGCAGCAAGCCTCATGCTAGCCCACATGAAAAAGTACAAATATCCAGTTTTCCCTGCTTCCTGGTTTTTGCTTGTTTTACTCCAGTATTCATGGCATGTCCTAAACAATGTTTAACATTCTCCAGAAATACTAAAGTTACTCACCCTAGGCCCCGCAACTGATGTCAGTTCTCCACTGGTCCTTAGGAAATCAGCCTCTTCCCTGTGAGAAGGGACAGGCCCTTAGTGCTGCTCCAGTGCTGCAGGAGGTAACAGCATTGTGTGTGTAAGGTGGTTTAGGGTCACCTGGGTTAGAGTCAAAGAGAGGTGTCCTTTCAGTGAAGACTGATTCCTGCTAGGATGAAGAACATGTTGTATAATTAAATCTGACACAAATCACAGTTCTCTCTTTAAAGAGAATAAGTGAGAGTTTATTTTAGAGCTAAATAAAAGTGACTGTGTCCAATACTCAGGTTGCCATAAACATATTTTGACAAGGAACTGGTTTCATGTAGTCACAAAACAAAATCCTAAATCCAAGCACTTTTCAAATACATCAATGTGAACATCAGGTGACAGGTTACAGCAAAGTGCAGGAAGCTTCTACTATAGGTCTCAGATGCTATCTAATGGCATCCTTAGCTATGAGGTTAGCAGAAGCTAATGGTGTGTTAGATTAACACATCCCAAAAAGTTTCACCTGGTAGTCATAAGGATGTGTGGTCAGACAGAGGTGAGCAAGGAACAAGCTATTAAGAAAGCTAAAGATACATGCCTCTAAGTCTGCATTGTTCCAGTTCTCCATGGCCAAAAAGCTCTAAGCAATCTGGTTTGTAGAGTGTTCAGCAATAAATTGCTCTTTCAAAAAAAATGGATTTGTGCTCGTTCTCTCTCTCTCTCTCTCTCTCTCGAACTTCAGTGCAGAGTCTTTATCTATTGAAAGAGCTGTTGCCGTTATCTCCTTTGTGCAGATGAGGAAATGGGAGTCAGAGAGGCTGAGTAAGGTCCCTAAGTCTGTCCAGCCTACTAGTGGCAGAGCCAGGCTTTCATGGCGAAGTGGTTCTCTCTGCTGCTCCCTGCCTCTCCCTGGAGCACAGACAGACTATGGCGATGACACTTTCTATTTTGTCTTTCTGCATTTCCAGAATCAGCCCCCAAGTAGCACTAGATATTGATGATAAGTGAGCTTTTTCATGGACATAACTCACCAAAGCATGAAGTGATGGGGACATTTATAATGAACCAAAGTGTTTAAAGTGTCAGAAAGAAAAAGGCAGGCAGCACAGTTAAGTGGCTCCCTGGCTTCCAAGCCTGTCCCCAGGGCTCTGGCAGCATGGCCTTCACCACATCTTTATACACTACACCCCTGAGACATCAAAGGACCTTTTCAAAGTCATACCTCCTTGTGGCATATGGGTTGCCATGACTGTGCCTGGACCTTACTGGCCCACACAGCCCCTGTTGTCATGCTTAGAGCAGCTCAGACTTTTCCCCTTCAGACCATCAGTTCCAGGTAGGCAATCCCTATAGGTATTCATCTTCCTTCTGCTAGTCTGATCATCCTTAGTACCCTTTGCAGCTTGGAAATGTAAATTCTACATGTTATTTATGATTTGGAAAAGTCAGAACTCTGAAGCCCCTGTTATGTTTCTTTTATTGCTTCCTAACTCTGTGGCCTTGGGCAGGTTGCTTACATTTTGAGCCTGGCTATCATTTGTGCAGTGGGGCCCACACTTCTGAGTTGCCCCAGCCAGATATGAAATACTCAGCAGGAGGCCTTGTGCAAAGCCCATAGCAAAAAATGTATTCTCCTCCCCTCACCCTACCCCACTCAGGAAGCTTCCTGAGGTTTGCTTATTTTATTCCAGTGTTTATAGCATGTTCTGCTGCACAATACTTGACATTCTCCAGAAATACTAAGGTGACACACCCCAGTCTCTGCAAGTGAAGTCAGTCCTTAGTTGCCCCTAAGATATTGGCGTCTGAGCTAACTAAAGTGAAGTTGTCCTTAGGAGGCAGGCTGCAACTAGACCTCCAAGTCAGACTTCTCATATCCCTTAGCAACTCAGGGTTATTGCTAAAGGGATAATGGGCCCTGGGGCTCACTGCTGTCTCCCACCCCCGTAGCAGAATGGAGGGAATTTCCTAGAGAGGGTCTGCAGTTTCAGCCAGTGGGTACTGTGAGAAGGCCCTGCTGGAAAGCCAATGCCAAGAGCAGCCTGGAGTGGGAACATGACTCTGCCATCCTGCTCTGAAATACAGGGATTATGAGAAAGGGGCTCAGGCCTCTAGACAACCATATTTAATGTGTCCTACGAAGGAAGGCCAGCACTGCATGGCCTTGGGGGCCCCTAGCTTAAATGAAAGGAAAAACCACAACTTGGGAGAATGAAAAAGGCCTGCCACTCATCTTGCACACTGGAAGCATAGTCTCAGTCTAACCCAGGCCTACAGGTAGGCCCTTCTCTGAGGCTTCCTGTGATGTCTGTCTCTCCTAGATAAAGCCCATGAATGTGGAATATCTCATGATGGATGCTTCTATCCTCCTGCCCCCAACGGGCACTCCACTGACTGGCATTGATTTTGTGAAGCGGCTGCCATGTGGTGACGTGGAGAAGACGCGGCGGGTAGGTGTGATCTGGCCTCTCCTGGGCCATAGGGAAACGGTCTCTAGGTCAGTTAAAAACTGCCTCCAATATGTGCCTAGTCACTTGTAGAGAATACCACCTCACCCACACCTACTACCACACATGGCTTTCCAAAGCCTGTTGCCCTTGGAAATAGGAGATTGGGATTCTGTGGCCACTGGCACCTCTGTGGACAGCTGTCAGACCACCTGCACCAGGGCAGAGTATAGCCAAAACCCTGAGTGGAAGCCACGCCAAGTTTCTTTGAAGTATAGGGGAGCAGAACCTAGAACACCCAGTATAGGGGAGATGGGTGTGAACCTCGACTTCAAGGTCTTAACTTAGAACCCCAGGCAGTACACTAGCAAGGTGTCTTATAGTGAGAGGATGATGCTGGCCAGGAGGCAGGAGAGCGTGTGTGCAGAGCCAAGTTCTCGGAAGCAGCAGAGGGTGATCCCCTTATCAGCACTTTTTTCTGAGGTGGCCACTCTAGGAAGCAGCCTCAGTCATGCTCTTCACAGTATTTTATCTCCTGCGTAAGATCTCAGTTTCTTTCTTAGAAAGCAACACTGCCTTTTCCTAGAAAATCATTCCCTGGAGACGTGACTATGAATAGATCATTTAGAGGCACCCAGATGACTACCACATCTTCTTCCTTGGTCTACTGTGGCCAGAGAATCAGAGGGGTTTCACTTCAGAATTTCAGGAAGCACATAAAGTGGGGTGTGCCTCAGACAAGAGGCCTCTGCAACCTCCTTCACCCTGCTGGCACTTTTAATCACATGCTCAGGGGCAGCAGAGGAAGTGGGGAACCTTGTATCTTTAAGCAACACACATTCCCAGTCCCCTAATCAAACCACAGACTCCTGCAAGCTGTCCTCTGACCTCCACAAGTGCACACAATACAATTTTTTTTAAAAGTATAAGACCAAACATACCAAAAGTGCCCCTGAGTCATGCCAGCCATCTGAAATAAAAGTCATCAGAGTTCTTAGGGCCCAGGGAAAATGAATGAATCGAAACTTGGAATTTGGGCTATTCCCACTCATGTAGGGGCAGTTGGAAAAAGTGTCTAAGAAAATCTACAGGTTCATGAGTCAGGCCCACAAAGGTTAAGCCCTATTCTGTGTGACCTTGGAAGCATTACTTAACTTCTCTGAGCCTAAAGTTCTCTTGTGCCCCCCCACAGCTTTTGTCTGAAGTAGCTGACGCGATGGCTGTAGAGTTTCTGGCAGAATAAACACTGAGAGGACATTGGTGGAACAGCAGTGGAGTGTACTGGTGTCTTCGATGGCCAAGAGTGCTTTACTCACAGTCCCTGCTAAACCCCATACAGAGGAAAAGAGCAGCAGGGGCTCTGACAGATACTAAAATTGGAATTGAAGCAGTAGGCATCTTCATACACTGTCTGGGAAGCCAGTATGAAACAGAGGTCCTTGTGCTGAAGTTTTGTTTTTGTTCTAGGGATGGAACCAGGGCAGTGGACACACTCAGTGAGTGTTCTGCCTCCTTTCTAAACTTTGTTTAGACAGTGGCTCATTAAGTCGTCCAGGCTGGCTTCAAAATTACGATCCTTCAGCCTCCCAGATATACCCACATTCTGTTTCTCTGTTTCCTGTAAAGAACAGCAGTTTTTGTGTTTGTCACTATTGACCTCAAGGAAATGGGACACTTTTGCTTCATTCTTTGGCTATGTGTTACACACTGAAGAAAGTTCAGGCACGTCTCAACATTTTGTACGGAAGGAAATTTTTTCCATAATTTCAACATTTGCAGACATTTTTTGCTTCTCCTCCTTTCTGTGTCTACAAACTCATCCTCTTATACTGGCACAGGGTATCTCTGCCTCAGTCTCACTTTCACCGTCTGTTTCTCCCTTCTTTGTTGTAGTGCAAGTTCTCTTATTGTTGTGGTGTTTTTGAAGCTCTGGATATGAGTCTCAGAGCCTCGAGCATGCTACCAGTGATGTCACCTCCAGCCCACAATGGAGGATTTTTTTTTCTTTGTTTATTTTGTAGACAGGTCTCATATAGCTCAGGCTGGCCTTGAGCTCACTTTATAGCCAAGGATAACCTTAAACTTCTGATTCTCCTTCCTCTGCCTCACCTGTCTGATGGTTTTATAAGTGACTCCTCAGAACTACATAAAGATTTCCCAGGAGACTTTGCCCCATTCCTGGGGTGTCTTCCCATTATCTGGAGTGGGGTACTTCCGCTATATTCTACTTTTTTTCTGCTAAACTATAAGAGCTACTTCATGAACACAGTGTTTTCTTTCTTTTGAATTATTTCTTTAGGAGAAGTTCCCAGAAGCAGAATTTCTGGTTCAAAGGGTATGGATTTTTTTGTGCATCTCTAACATCACCACTTGCTTTCTCTCTGGGCTGGGCCCACATCACCCTGCTTCAATCCTGTTCAGGATGACTGACTTCCACAGCTGTTTCCGCGGCCCTGGTGGGCTTCTAACCTGAATGACTGTCTCCTAACCCCAGCAGCTTGCAAATGTGGCAAGGAAGCCAGCAAAGGTGAACTGAGCTGAGCGCCTGTCCCAGGGCCAGCCCAAGGCTCACACTACCACTTGTACCATGATGCACCGTCACTGGGGACTCATGCACCTCTCCCCAGAGCTCTAGCCTTAGGGAATTCCTATGCTCACTCAGCCCCCACTTGGAGCTGAGATCCTTCTGACTCTAGATCTTCCCCTCCAAAGCCTGGTTCTCCAAATACTGAATATGACTAAGGTTAGCTTCCAAATTCACAGAAGCTAAGAAATGGAAGTTTCTTCACATTAGAACTCAGTCAACTGCCTTCCCTCTTGAAATTTGATCTTCTGCCTTCCAGGATCTGAAACAGTAATCATTTCTTACTCCTTTTGGTTATGACTTTAAAATTTTGTTTCTTGATTTAGCAAAGAAAAGAAGATCACTTGATAGAAATCCAGGTCCCAAGTCCTGAATCTTTTGAAGACCAAGAAATGTAGTCAGAACACAGGCTTGGAGCTCCCCTGAGCAGCCAGTCTAACAGCCCTGGGCTCCAGTTTCTCTGTCAGATGGGAGCCACCAGGGTCATTAAGAAGCTCAAATGATAGGCTGGGCATGGTGGTGCACACCCTTAACCCCAGCACTTGAGTGACAAAGGCAGCTGAATCTCTGTGAGTTCAAGGCCAGCCTGGTCTACAGAGTGAGTTACAAGGCAACCAGGGCTACATAGAGAGACTTTATCTCAATAAAAAAGGGGGAGCAAATGAGGTGATGCTCTTAGCCCCACACAATGCCCAATGGCTGTGAGTGGTGAGAGAGAGCTATTAATGTCTGCAGGGTAGTGGCAGCATGCCTGCCAGCCATCTTGGGAGCCCACTTTTACAGTGAGGAGCACCTTGCCCTGTAAGACTCACCTCTTTTGTCCTTGGACATGGACTTCTCATGTGTGTGCTTTTCCCTTGAAAATTGCTATTTGAAATGGTATTTTATATGGTTTATATTCTATTTTATATTTTAAATGACTTTATTTTTTATTTGTATTCCTGAGAATGTCACCATTCAATATTTGCAGAGCAAAGACACATGTTTTACCAAAAGGCCTACATTGAGAGCCAAATTCCCAACTCATTGATTCCTAGAAAACCTCAGTCTTCCAAGGGATAGGCTACAGAAAATAGCATGGGTTTCTATTTCACTATCTCAGCCATGGCCTTGCTAGGCGTCTTTGCCATCAGAACCCTGTGCAATGTACTTGACACAGTCATAAATCTTTCCCATGACAAGGACATGCCTACAGTAGGCCCCTTCTTTCTCCTCATCCCTAAATTGTAACTACTTACTTGAGAGCTCACGCTGTCAGATAATCCCAGTGGCACCCACTTCCCCCTTCACATTTTATTACTGTCTGCTCTGGGCTGGCACAGGAATGGGATTTTCTGGTGTACTACGCTTTTTCTGGTGTACTACGCTATGTCATATGTGTCTGATATTACAGAGGCTCAGTTCAACCTCTTAGCAACTGGGCCAAGTTTACTCTGCCCTCTCAGCACCCATTCTTGCTTCTGTAGTCCTAAATTTATAATACATAACCCCAGCACATAGTAGGTGTTTACTAGATAGGAGCTCTTGATTTTTTTAATAGAACCACACCTCTGTCTCTCCCAGTTGGTGCAGATGTCTATTTGAAGACTAGACTTGAAAATCTGCTAAGAACATTTAGATTAGATTCTTATGCACCCCCACCAGCATGGTAGGGAGCTGCTCTGTCCTGCATGCCACTCTAAAACTCTGAAGGCTGTGTTTCTTAAGATGAGGCCAGGACTGTGCAGGACTTTCAGAATTTCTACACAAGTATCCTGCCTTAAGGCAGGATCGAGGCATTGGTAGCTAATCAAAGATACTCACTGCATGGGCCACCAGGATGCAATGCCTCTCCAGCCACTTGAAGGTGAGACATTGTCCCCTCTCTTTTCTTGAAAGTTCCCTGCAAATAAAGGGTATTCTCCCTTTATATAACACAGGACTGTCACCACCTTTAACACAAACAGGAATTCATCTGCGTGAAGCCACAATGGTTTGCCCTGACACTCCTTTATGTAGGTAGTGTTATCTACCAAGGGTCTGAAGGCAACCCCTTTCTGCAGGTCTGTGCTGTCTGTGCCCTCCAGCCTTGCCTCAGGGTGGTAACATAGCCAGAGAGTTAGGAATTTCTGTGTCTTATCCACCACAGTAGAGTAGAGGGCAATGCTGACCTTGTCTGTTTGCTCTGGAGCTGTGTCCCAAAGGATCCCACCATTCCATGTCAGGGAGAGACCTGGGACAAGGGGTACCCTGACCTGTGGCTTGCCCTGTGCTTCTGGGCTCTCTGGTTAGTGTCTAGTATGATTCTGGGGCTAAGGACTGCTTCTGCACAGATGTCACTGGCAGCTGGTGACATGGCCTTTTCTCTGCTCTCAGGACATGCCTGGCGGCCATACTGGATGCTGACAGACCCCTCTTCCATGGGACAGGGATGCTTGTGCTAACAAGCATTCTCTGCCCCTGAGATGAACTGGGAAAGCCTGAGGGGTCCTGAGGACATTGCTGTCCATTTGGCCAGGTATCAGGCCTTACTCTCCTGTCTCTGTCACTCTCCTCCTCCTAAGGCCCAGGCCCAAGAGGTGGAAGACTTAAGATGGGAGTTGGACTTTCAATGAGTCTAGCCAGATCTAAAGCTTACATGCATGTTACTCTCTTGTCTTGTGTCCATATTTACTAGATAGGACTGGCACACATCCTGGTGATTTCTGTCTCCCAGCCCCACTAGCTCAGATGGAGAAGCAGGGAGGTGGTAGCCCTTCCTTGAAGCACTGTCTCAGGCAGCACTCCTCACCTCCCTGAGTCTTAGCTATTTGCTGGCTATGGAATGGGCAAGCCATCAGGCAGGAGATGTGTGTTAAAGGTAATACAACCCTTGGGGACAGGTCCTGGCCAAATGGCAGGTGCCTAGTAAAGTGACCTGGGCCTTCAGCTATTGTGGACTGAAGCAGGCTGCTCCCCAAGCCTGAAGTGTCCTCTTGCCGCTGTACTTCAAGGCTGGCCCGTGTTTTGCCCCCTCCTTTTTCTCATTAACCAAGAGTCCACCATGAAATGCTTCATGCAGTGCACCTCTCCAGAACCCTCCTGGAACCCCACTCTCCTCTTTGTCTGCTCTATCCAGGCCATCCGGGTATTCTTCATGCTGCGTTCCCTGTCACTGCAGCTGCGTGGGGAACCTGAGACCCAATTGCCACTGACTCGGGAGGAGGACCTGATCAAAACAGATGATGTCTTGGATCTGAGTGAGTTGGCCATCTTGTTTTGCCCCGTGGGCCGGGGGTACAGGACACTACTCTACTGATCATCTGCAGCAGGGGTGGGAGTATGCACAGCATGCAGTCTGTTCTGCGTGCCATTGACCCTGTTGAAAGGTTAGTGCTAGACAATAGGAGGTCCAGTGAGAATAGGCCCTCATTGACAGGATGAGGGCAGCACTGGCCTTTCTAGTATTGTGAATTTAAAGGGTTTTTGTCTGAGTCCAGTAGAACAAGGAGTCTCTTGATGCCAAAAGGAAGTCTGTAAAAAGCAAACTGTCAAAATGAAAAGACACACCAAACCCCCAAACAAGTCACCAATATTTAGGTAAGAATGGGGCTTTGCAAATCAGAAAGATATGTGCTTAGCCCATAACCTTAAACTGTATTGACCATTGTCTTAGTGAAGCTTTCTGTTGCTGTAATAAAATATGGTGACCAATAACAACTTGGGTTTATTTAGCTTCTACATCACAGTCTATCATTGAAGGAAGTCAGGGCAGGAACTCAAGGCTGGAACTGAAGCAGAAGCCATGGAGGAATACTACTTATTGCTTGTTTGTTCCTCATGACTTGCTCCGTCTGCTTTCTTACACAGCTCTCGGTGGCCCAGATTGGACAGTGGGCTTTCTTCAAACCACACAATGGTCAAAGAACTATCAAGAGCCTCTGCTAAGGACAAAGGGTTAATTCTGAATCCTAAGTATGAGGAAGGAGACCAAAGAGGATACTCTCAAAGAAAAGGCATAGAGTAGGCAAACAGAAGAAGCAGGTGCCATTCTGTAGTCTGACTATTCGAAACATCTTTTCTGATGCATAATTTATATAAAATAAATTCCTCCAACCTTCAGTGTATATAGTGCAGTGAGTTTTAACAAAACTCACTGGTTTAGTCATGTGGTTTCACATGACTAAACCATTGAGTGTTAGCTTTCAAGCCAGCTCTGCCTTATTCTTTTTCCTCCACCACAGCCTCTATTTTTCCTGCTATAAAATGGGGATGGTTGCTGTGCATTTTGGCACATGCCTTTAGTCCTAACACTTGGCAGGTGGCAGATCTCTGAGTTCAAGCCCCCCACCCCCACCCCCACCCGTAGTCTGCAGAGTAAGTTCTAGGACAGCAAGGGCCACACAGAGGAAACCCCATCTCGGGGGAAAATGGGAGTGGTTACAGGTAGAGGACTCTTGGAAAGCCTTGCTTCACATACACAAGGCTCCAGCTTCTGTTCTTACTACTTGAGAAGGAAAAAGGTAGAGAGATGATGGCAAGTCTTGCTTTGGTGACTGGGTGAGAGATACCTTGGAAGCCACAGCCACAACCTAAAGCTAATCTGAGAAGCTAGTGGCTCAGCACACTGGAGAGTTCTACCTCCTGTTGAGCACCAGGATGCCCAGCATGTGGGCACCTCTCACTGAGTGACCAGGATGTAGGTAGAAGAGTACCTCACTGGTTCTTTTTTCTTTTCCTGCCATTTCTCTTGTTTGTGCTTTCATCTCCCCATGTGTTAGAGAAATAAATTAAGACCCTCTTCGCCTGTCTCCTTTGACCCATTACCCTGAAAAGCAGCAACAGCAATTTCTATAAGGCTAGACTTGATTGAGGACCCGTCTTTCTCTGATTTGATCCGTGCAGGGAGGGAGAAGTCTCCCCTCACAATGTTGTATCTGTGAAATGGAATTAAATTTATGCTGGGAATTTACATTCCTTTGCTCCTTCCCCAAGGAAGGACCCTGTTGAAATAAAGGTTAAAAGGATTTCACTTAACAATTTTAATTGATTAGTTGCTAGTTGAGATCACTTAACTGAGCCTTTTTGGGTAGTTGGCCATTAAGAAAGGAATGGCTGGCTCACTTTACCCATCCTGACTGCAAATTATGTCTTTTGCTAAAGAAAATGACATTCAAAAAATTCAAAATAGGAGGGTTTTTAAACCTGGTGCTACCATGTTGTTGTCTGGCTTCTGTTGTTGTTTATTTTGGTGATTGTAATATTGAAGATCATCATACTTCAAAGTACACAAAAGATTGCTCTAAAGCTGACCCTGGAGTGGTTGAATGATAGCTGAGTGATTGAAGTTTCTGTCTTCATGACAAGTTGAAAAGCTAGGAGAGAGGTTTGGGATTGGTGCACTTTTATATCCCATGATAAGGTCTGGTAGGCTTAAGGAAATGCCGACTCTGCACAGCAAGAAGTGTGACATAACAAGTATTTATTGACCTTGTTGCTCTGATAGGAAACACAGCCTTGGAGAACTCTAGCAGCAGCAGCAGCAGCAAGAGTCTGCTGACAAGTCCCGAGTCTTCGGTCCTGCATGGCAGGTACCATACTAAAGGTATGCTTGCTTCCACCAAGGACAGCAAAGGTGTGCTCACACCCTGGGACGGTGCATTGGCTCTGCCCTAACTGAAGCTTCCCTTTGTTCTCCTGAATAGGAGGCTGGCGTGGGGCAGAGGTTGAGAGCTGTTTTTCAGGGTAGGCTATGTCTACTGAGTAAGGGGAGAGCAAGAAAGAAACAGACTTTAGGGGACCAGCATTCTGGCTCACCAACCTCCTGGTGTCAACCTTACCGTGACTGAGATTGTGTCATCTGCCCCATCTTTCTTTCCTTTTACTGTGTGCCTGCATCCAGCACACATTAATTCTCATGGCTTTTCCAGCCCTCTCTAACAGATAAGAACTTACAGT
>LOJH01013101.1:1590-25074 GCA_001685095.1 Ellobius talpinus | reverse complement strand
TCACCATAGAACCTTCATCTGGCAATGGATGGGGATAGAGACAGATACCCACATGGGAGCACTGGACTGAGCTCCCAAGGTCCAGATGAAGAGCAGAAGGAGGGAAAAGATGAGCAAGGAAGCCAGGACCGTGAGTGGTGCATCCACCCATTGAGACACTGTGACTGATCTAATGGGAGCTCACCAAGGCCAGCTGGACTGGGACTGAATGAGCATGTGATCAAACTGGACTCTCTGAATGTGGCTGACAATGGGGGCTGGCTGAGAAGACAATGATAATGGCACTGGAATTTGATTCTACTGCCTGTACTGGCTTTTTGGGATCCTCATCTCTTTGGATGTACACCTTCCTAGGTCTGGTTGTAGTGGGGAGGGCCTTGGACTTCCCACAGGGCAGGGTACTCTGCCTTTTCTTAGGACTGGAGGGGTAGGGGGTAGGGTGAGTGGGGGAGCAGGAGGGGAATGGGAGGATGGGAGGGGGTGGCAATTTTAATGGTATTCTTTATAAAGCAATAAAGAATAATATATAACCATAAAATTATATATACTATATGTGATTATCTCTACTTATAATCTTACTTTTTTCTCCCTTCATTTCACACTACAATATGTGTGTGTGTGTGTTATTACTTCCAGTTCAGTGATTTTATAGGATTCCTGAGTCTGCAAATGAGTGGGTCTCCGTCTTTGTTTCCTTTGAGTCTCTTAGTGGACTCTTGATTTTCCTTCTGTATGTTTGTTTTGTCATTTTTCTATGTGTTAGTTTTTGTTATCATATTACATTATATTAATTGTATTAAATTATGTTTTATATATTTGTCTCTTAGAAGTTTGTTTTCTAATAAGAGACAAAAAGTGGGTGAATCCAGATTGGAGGGTAGATGGTGAAAAACTAGGAGGAATACAGGGAGGGAAAAATGTAATTAGGAAATATTTTATGGCAAAAAAACCTATTTTCAGTAAAATGGAAAATTAAACAAAGATAGAAAAAGGCAAGAAAAGCTAGTGAGGAGGAGAGTAGGTGAAGGAGATGGAAGGTAAGTGTTTTAGCCAATCTCCCTTGAGAATCAGTAGATCTTAAAATGCTTGGGAAAGAGAAGAGAAAGATAGAATGTAATATTTTATCTCATTCATTGTTGAAGTAATACCCAATTTACACCCTCACACAAAATAAAATGCTGAATCCTTGAATACACAGAATAAAATGATTGATTTAAGAGAGTAGCAGTGAGAAGGTAAGAGATGGCAAATACACACTTGTCTATTTTTACCATTTATCTGCTGCATTCCTTAACAAATAAAGGAAGGAAATATTAAATGATTATATCAACAGAATTGCATGAATAAACATATATCAATCCATTCACTCTTTCTCCTTGTTTTCCTCACACTTTGTTAATATTTCAAATTTATATTCATCACACTTTGTTAATATTTCACATTTATTTTACAAAAGATACAGACAACGCATAAATACTCATGACTGCTCAAGGTGCAGAGGATGAATCCATGTCCTGTACTGAACACGACTCTTTTACCAATAGCCCTAAGGCTCAGGGAACATCACAAAATAGGGAGCAGATTAAAAGAGTAAGATGAAAAAGAGTGAGAAAAACGATACAATGTTATTTGCAAGATATAACATACCCATTGCCATCATAAATTGATAAAAGCTATGTTTGCTATGTTGGGCATGTAAATAATTAGTCATGGATGTAGTATGAGCCCATGGAGCACTTCCCTTCCCTGCTCATCTATTGACAACTGTTGGTTTCTAGAAGAGGGTAATCATTGTCTTCAGGTGTACATACATAGTGCACCACTCAAGCAACATTCAATAGCTACAAATTCACAGCAACAAATGAACCTGGTTTAACCCAGTGTGTCACAAAATATAACAAAAAATTCGTGAACCCTAGCCCTGAATATGGGAAGGGGTTGGAGGGAGATGGGAAAGAATGGAGTGAGTAATCAGGATATATTATATGCATGTATGAAATGGTCAAAGATTAATGGACAAAAATGCCATATTTTGAAATAATGAAAATCATATGCCAGCTTCAAGTGAAATTGCCATACACTATAGGTACATTATGTTACACGTTGTTAAAAATATTCTCTACAACCTTACATAGAAGTAGTAATTGAATTCTAAATTCACTTACTACTTGTGTGCCATACCTTATTCATTATGCTAGTTTCCACTGATTAGATAATTATATTTTAATCATGAAATGTAAGGAAAAATTACTAAGCATATATGTTGTATTTTCCTCCCTATTTATAATTCCATCATATTAAAAATGTAAATGAATCATATTCAAACAGGGGTGTGTAATTATGAGACTGTTTTACTGCATTAGTGTGCTAATAGTATAAATGTCTTCTCAGCCCTCATCATGTTCCTGTGTTCCAAATTCATTCAAATCACTAAATGCCTCTTACAAAGCTCTCATAAAGAAATGTACACATTACTCCTCTACTCAAAAACATTATAGTCTAATAGGAGATCACACATTTCTATTAATTTGAGATGTTGCATAGTGATTTCCTTGATATGAAACCTTGATAACTCTAGGAGTAGTGTGGTAAGCACATAAGATTAAAAAATTCTACAAATATTACAAAGTTGAAACTTAAGAGATTCATACAGCTGAGTTACAATAGTGAGCTTTTCAGACCAATCAACTGCCTCTTCATTACACGGAGAACCTCAGAGATGCAGCTTTTGTGAGTCAACCCAATACTGGAGTGGATTTTTTAATGATACAGTTGCCTTTGAGTTATCTATGCTCCTGTCAGTCAGCCCACACCCATGTACTGTAAGTCCAATAAACTCAATGCTTCATCAAATTGGATTTTGGTGGAATTTGTAAAATGATCTGTTGTGGTAGCCTTGTGTTCACATTTTCCTGGAAGATGTTAATAGAAAGCACAATTGGAGGCATGATAGTACCAAAGGAGACTTTGGGAGGTGGACTTGCATGATGTCGGCTATGGATGGCCAGGCAAGTACTGAGGCTGAACATGCGAAAGGGGTAATATCAATATGCCAGCCTTCTCCCACATTATGCGTGGTGTGTGATTTCTTGTTAGGATGGTGTTTATGTGGGACTTGATATGTGTAATAGTATACTATCTGTAAATAGACTCCTAGGGTGGCCATGTGCTTTCTTGAGTAGTGTTTGCTACAGTTGAAGTAGTAGAGAATGCATTTTACTTCTTGAGAGTAGCATAATGGGATCAAATTGCTGTCAAGTTGAAGGCTTTGTCTTGCTGCTACTGTGTCTAATATGATGAGCAAATTTCGCCGAGACTGCCAAAGGGACTTGCTTATGTAAGGGAGGAATTAAAAGTAAAGGTGCATACCTTTTAGCATCCTCCACATTTTCTTCTGATCTATTGGGTAAATTTGGCAAAAAGAAATTATGGTGTACGGGCTTGTTGCAAAACAGATTGGGGGTGAAAAGGAAAACGCCTAAATTACATCTATGCTAATTATCTCCTCCTGGGAGCCAAAAAAAAATTGGAACCCACGGGAAGAGCCAAATAATGAGGAAGAAGAGTGAAGTAAAATGATAGAGGATGCCTCTCAGGCCAGAATTTCAATATAGATAAAGGAAAAATCTATGACTTAGTGTGAAGATGGGTACAATATCACTTACAAAAAGCCCAGTGAAAAAGATAATGGTAGTCAAGGAGTATTCCACCTCTGAAGTACTTGATTTGAGAAAAACTTTAAGGAAGTAGTGAAAGAAATTCTGTGGCCTGGAGAGTCAAGCTGTGGGACATAGGGGCAGATAGGGGCAGTCTAAATTTTATTGAAACATAGAAACAGAGAAAACTTAACTGCTATCTCTCAGTGATAGTATAACCCAAGGCTGCATAACCCAAGGCAATGTGAGGGAAATACATCTCCTGGTAGACGGGCTCATAGCATCAATTCTCAATGCTTTGGCTCAGATACATATCCACACCAGGAACTGGAATACGAACAAAGAAGAAAAGTTGTAACTGAAGAAAAAGGATGCAAAGAATGCTGTGTATGATACCTAGTTCTCAGAAGAGTTAAGAAACAAACTGATTCAGCAGAAACTACGAGATGATAAGGGACTTTTTTTTTCTCTGAGCCCAATGAAGTCTTGATCTTTAAGGAATAAGAAAGGTTTTGGCAGTTCTCAATGACTTCAGCAAATGTGTATGTTAGGTTCACAAAGTGCTAAAGCTACCAGAAGACAAGTAAAGCAGTATGTCTGTGCTGCTTGGAAAGGTCACAAAATATATGTCAGAGTTCTTCTGCAAAATTCTGCTGGGAAACCAAACACGTTGCTGGTAAGCCCTTGGAAATGTTCAACGCCTGACCACTATTTCACCAAAGAAATAAGAGGGCATAATACAGTGAGATACAGGTGATCCCACTGCATTCTTTGATATCCAAAAAGAGATCTGGGGCGAAAACCATCCCAGAATCCTTAAACAGAGTAGCTGTGGTTGCCTGACAATACATACATGTCAACTGGAGATCCCACATTGAAATACAGATTTATTGATTTCCCACTAATATGTGAAATACTTGGGCTTTAGTAAATTCTGAATCAAATTTTCCTTAATTCATGATAATCTTCAAAAGCATAAGGATATGCTTTTGAACAAATGGATATGCAGGTCAAATAGGACCAGTGAAGAGGACTAACTTTGTTCTAAGGGAAGAAAATTATAACCTCAATTACTGTACGGTGCTCAATTTTTCATTGCAAGAGAAGTTTCTGGGGGTAGAAATGTTGCTGAGACACACCCTACATGCCACCTTCACCCACAGAGAGTTTTGTCTGAGTAAAAACTGTAGAGGCAGCCATTTGTGGCTGATTGTGATGTGAGTTTGCAAAGATACATACTGTATGTAGGACCATAAATACCAAACATGACAGACTGCCTGATGTCTGTTGAAATGAAAGAAACCATCAAGGAGTGAGAAAAGATTGACGCTATTTACCAAAGCAAACAATCTTTAAACAGTCTGCTGTGCTCTGTTAATAAGCCTGATAACTTCAGAATGATAGTATAATATATAGCTATAATAAATTAGATGGTTTTCAAAATCCATGATATTATACCCAGCATTGTTCTTTTGTTAGAACAAATAGTACACATGATGGGAGTATTTCCATTGGTCCTTACACATGGATTTTATGTTCTTCTAGTTGCTGAGTATTTAGAATATTTTGTATTTGTTTGGAGTGAATAGCAGGGAACTTATTACTATTTGGAATGTATTAACATAAGCTATTTTATTTTTATATGTAACTGATCTATCATACTAGTTGTCTGCATCATACTATAAAATATTGCCATAGTTACATATATTTTATTTTAAAGAATCATAAAATTTAATAATTGTAATAAATTTATAAATAATATTATAAACATGAAGCCATTTTTATTCTGATGATTCAGTTGTCTTCCATATGCTATGGTACAAAATTTTGACTTATTAAATTCAAAATATTTTCTACTTTCATCTTACATTTTTCTACAACCTATTTTCAACCTATTTTCCTCTATAACCCATCTTAAAAGAAATGTTATCCAATTTCTGAATATTTTATGACATTTTTCATAATTTCTTTTAATATTTTCTAGTTTAATTCCACTCTAGTCAGAAAATATTTTAAATCAGAATTTTAGGCATTGCAATTAGAACTTTTAATTCGATTTTATTTCTGTTCAGATGGAGGCAGAACCTTTGTTTCAGTTGGCTGTATGTGCATATCCAGCTTTCCCTGCACCACGTACCAGAGGTTGTTGTCTCCAGGGCATGCTGCAGCTGTGTCACTGAACATCACTTAGCCACAGTAAGCTTCTGTGTTGGCGGGCTGTCGAGTTTCGGTTCTCAGTTTCCTGTTTAACACATTGCTATTTGGTTTGAAATCTACGGTACCTCGACTTCAGTGTCATTATGTGGGTTCATCTGAATAGCACCGAGAGTACACCAAATATGAAAAATAACTTTTTCCTTGTCATTTTTCTGTTTCAAGTGTGATATATATTTGGAACTCTAGTATCTGTATTGGATAACCTGGTGATCTTATGAGTAAGACAAGGCAGAAACTGAAAGTTGACTCCTTGATGACATTTTGGAAGACACACCATGTGTCTAGTCTTTTATATTGGAAGTAAACAGTGACAGGTACTCATTTTATAGGGTATGGGGTCATTGTTGCTCTGAGATGACATGATAGTTTTGAACTTCTTGTCTATACATTTTGAACTATAGTGATCAATTCACTACTTTTATCACTTTAGAGGTTAAGTGAAATTATATATCAATATGCTAGCTATATTTTAAACATAAAGTAACTTATAAAATGATTTCTTTGAGAAGATCACACATTGCAAGGCCTATTTTCTTTTTGCAAATTTTAAGTGTATGCAATCAATAAAAATGGGCTTTGGAAATAAAGAGTATGTACAGATGTCCCTATAACAAGACAACATCTTAGGAAACAAATTGCATATTGAAAATATTGTCATTTGATAAATTCTTCTTTCTTTTAGCATACCTAATCTAGCAAACACTATTACTTAACATAGCCTATCTTAAATGTACTCATGTGACTGACAACGAGCTTATAGCCAGACAAAAATCATCTAACTAAAGGCTTATTTTTAAAAAATAAAATGATGAGTATCTTGTATATACAGATGGATGGACATTCATAAACCTGATGAAATACAAAAACACAATATCTACAATAAACCGACAAAATTGTATGCTGGACAGTGTTACTGTCACCATCACAATCATGTGACTGACTTGAATTTACAGTTCTGTACCTAAGCAACACCTCAAAATATTCTGCCTTGTATATCTAGCTTAGGAGAAAGACAAAAATTCCCAACCCAGAGTCCTGATTCCTCCTGAGTGTGTTGGTTTCTGAATTAGTTTCCTTATGATCCTGATAAAACAAACAAACAAACAAAAACAAAACAAAACAAAACAAAAAAAACACCCCCAAAGAAGAAACAAACAAAAGCCGAAACTGTCAAAAAGTTAATCAGGGGGAAAGAATGTGTTTTTACCTCACAGTTCCAGAGGGACACAGTCCGTAAGAGCTGGAAAAGATTTGCCAAAATCAAAGGAAATCATGGCGGAATTGGAAGCTGGTTGTTCACATTGTATCAATACACAGGAAACAGAATAACAACTGAGGCCAGGCTATTGATCTTCAAAGCCCGCCTCTCTTTTACTTCCTCCAGAAGGGTCAGCATTTAAAAGTATCATCACCTTCCCAAACAGCACCACCAGCTGGGGACAAAGTGTTCACGTTCAAACCACAACACGTTCATGTATTCATAAAACTGTAAAGCAATGAGTTGATCTACTGTGGAGTTGGGGAGATTATGTATAATGCTACATAAAAAATCAAGCTAGGTAATAATTTAAATTATGTTGTAGTTTAGTGATAAAAAACCCTTTCAGAAGGAACTTTCTACCCCCCATATAAGATGCAAAAGTGCTGGGAGGATTTCACACACTATAATTAAAGTATGTATGTGACACTCCCTGTATAAATGGAATTGTTTGGATATTTTAAATTGAAAACATAGAAATTGAATTATTCTTACAAAAAAGCGTTTTCAACCATTGAAAGTTTAATTTTAACATATTATATATATATATATATATAAAAAGTTAAATGAAACATACTTGAAATATTAGGACAAAGTACAATTCTCTTTGATTCATAAAATTGTTCCTTATGCATTTTGCTGTTGCATTAATTTTTTACACAGTTCACATACAGGATCAAATTATTCTACTGCTGGAATGCGTGAGTATATAAACATTCCTTTGGAGTCATTGAAGATAATTTTTAAAACTTCACCTTCATAGCAGGTTTTCAGGGTACATGGATCTAGTCTTCCTGTCATCCTTGTAGTTACATTGCCTGTGATGTTATATGTCTTATTTGGCCAAAAGAGGTAAGTTAATGTTGTATTTTTGTATTAGACTAAGCAACCATAAATCTTTCTTCTTTTTTCTGATCCTTGTAGTTGGATAATGTTACCTTTGCATTATGGGAAGTCTCAGGTGTGTTAAAATAGAAACTTCAGGAACAAGACTGAAAAAAATGATATTTATTTTAAGAATATATGCATGACTTGTTTTATCATGGGCCCTTGCATCCATAATATGTAATTTTAGAACACTTCTGACTAGGTTTTTTTATGAAAAGCCAACTAGGTAATATCATTTTATCTGCATCATTTGCCGGCTTGTAAGGTAGGGCTATAGACAAACCAGATTTGTCTTTGGTCTTATCCCATACTTTTAAGTCAAACTCAAGGTCAAATTGGACATTTGATACCGTGACTCCTAAAATAAGGTGCTCAATATGCTTTCATTTTCTATCTCTTGCATTTCATCCTTTACTGGTTTATTAATGAAAATACACAAACATCATTACAAATGATTTGATTAATAAAAACACATGTTCTAAATAAGATAGAAAATATAATTGGTTAATATCAAAAGTGAAAGTGTTAATTATCCTGTGGTAGACTGGCTCTTACCGTAGTCTTAATATAGAGGCAGATATTTATCTTTAACTACCCCAGAGCAAAGAATCTGTGAAGAAGACAGTTACCTTTGGAACCATATTTATCATGTAAATAGCTCAGAAAAGGATACTGCCAGTTACATCTTTAAAATACAAAAATGCATGCATTTCACTATTTTGTAAATGCCACAGAGATGCTGCATCCGTTAGAGTTAACGGTGCGGCACTTTTGTATTCAGTAGCATGAATCATTAATCATGAGACAGGCCATATTCTTGTACCGCTTCTGCTTTCATTACTTGGCCTAATTAAACAGTTCTCTGAACTGGAATCTCAGATTCCTCTGTTACAGATTATCATTAATTATGGTGAAAGTGCTCAGAGATGTTGGACTCAATTATATTCTACTCAACTCTGGCAGCGTGTGATTCATTGCGCAGCCTGCTCTGCAGATGTACTCTTTTCTTATCTTGCACTCCCACTTTTGTAAATTGGGCTCTGGCAGCCAACAAACTAAGAGTTATGTGCTGCGTTTTCATTAAAAACATGTTGGAGAAGCACAGACCAATTAAGGATTCTGTATTTTATAAGGAGTGATGAGATGAACAGTGGATTCTGGGAGAATTAGCTCAGCGAAGAAGCAACCTCAATCTCATTGTATGGCTAAATTTGATACCTCTTTTGGTTGGTTGTTTAGGGATCAGTTGCTGGAGTTTCGGAGGTAAAACTTTTTAAATTTAAGGTAGATCGATTTACGGTTAGTCAATAGGAAATGAATAAAAATATTTGTTTGGTGCCTGTGTGAGTTAATGGAAGACATTTCCAGCAACATATGCCAAGCACATTATAGCTCAAAAGACACCAATTTCATTAATTTTGACAGTAATTTTCTAGGGTAGGCAATGAAATGTGTCCTATAGTCCCGGGTTTTATACAGCCTTGGCTAATGTGCACATAGACAAAGGCTGGACATCACGATGTTCAGGCTGTTGGCGGTATTTGAGGTATATGCTTGGGATACAAAAAGGGTATGATTTGACATATGGCATATGCAGATTAAATTATCCCAAACCACCTCTACTACAGCTATAACATATTTATTTAAGGGTTTCCTCTTTTTCTTTCTTCTTCACTCTTTCCTTCATTATACCTTCTTTCTTTTCTCTATTCCTTCTTATTTTCCTTGCTTCCTGCTTTATTTCTTTCCTTATTTCTTCCCTCCCTCCTTTCGTCCTTCAATAAAAAATTATTGTTACAACAATTCTGGAAACTTAAAATATATTTTACTAAATAAGAAGAGCAAATTTCACAATAGAATGCTTTACTGGCTTCCCTCTTGGCTACAGAACTATACCCCAAACTGCAGACTGAACGTTCATTTCCTTGTAGCTTTTCCTAAAATAAAAAAAGACTAGTTTAACAAACTCAAATATAAATATACACAATAAAGAATTGGGTAACTTTAAGGACTGTCCAGTAGGAACTTAGATGGTCTTTGATAACTCAAGGTTTTAGAGAAACTTAACTGTCTTGGTAAAAATACAAACAAGTTTGAGACAAGTGGAAGATCAGCTGTTGCTTCCTTTTGAGTAATGCATTTTAAAACATAATAGAAATATTCGCTTGTAGAACAGCTGTTTTTAAAGTCCATTTTTATACAATTTACTTTGGAAATTATTTTTAAAATCAAAGGTTATCAAGGTCTGTACATAAAAATTTAAGGAATATTGGCATGAATATTTTATCCAATTTTCTGTCTGTGCTTTTATTAATAAAATGTTGTAATCTTGCATTCAATACAAGATTTTCTTGAACAAATCACATATTGGGATACAATTTTATTATTTTATTTACAGGAACAGAAGAAAGTAATAAACCTATGGTTAAAATCCATTCACTTACATAAACAAATAAGACTTCCTACCTGACAAACCTGTGCTCATAACTAACATGTAAAAAAAGTGAACAGATTTGATTTGTTCAAGTTCAATATAAGGTGGAAATTTCTCTCTTCTTTAATTCCACTTTAAAAGTGTGGTGTGAAACCAAATTGTCAAAACTACCCATGTCTGTTTGTTTCTCACAAGAAAGGTTAAGAAATATGGACCTTATTGCAAAACTGCTCTTGGGGTCACTTGGACACAGTGTTCTGGTGTGCATCAACTCCGCAAGCCACATGTCTCTTTGTCCCTTTATCCCTCCTTCACAAACATCACCTTTGCTTGTTTGATAATAAAGTTGTCCTCAGTTGCATCTTAAATACATTTCCTATACTTTTTCTTGGATATGTTCCCTCACAGAATCAGGTACAACAGTGTAGAAGAGAGCACTTTACCTCATCTTTATAATGACTGTAAGTTTTGATTTTCATTTTTTCTAAATATCTTTAATTTTACTGAGCTATAAGCCATTGTATATTCACTTTTCTTGAATGCAGGTTAAAATGATAAGATATTTAAAATACAATGGAAGAATAAAAGTTCTAGGTGTAAGCCTTTTGGCTTAACAGTCTGTATGTTTTCATATCCCGCTGTAGTTTTGGGTTTTAATATATATGAAAATCAGTGGTCTTGTATCTATGCATATGTGTCATCTATAATATAATTTTGACAGATGGAGAGCTGGATAAATCTAGTCCCTGACTGTAGAAAAGCCTTGGCTTGACTTGCACTCTACCAAAACTTGTTTAAAAAGGCATTCACGTGTATTTATTTTTTAAATAAAAATTCATCTTTTTTTTTTAGTCTGCCCTTCTCTCTCATTGAGATGCTGGCTTCCTCTCCTTGCCTATCCCACATCCCCATTCTACCTGAGTTGTTGTGTTTTTCTAAAACAGTATTACTCCATGCATAATGCCGATAACTATACCATTCTACATCTCTTCCTTATTAAAAATAAATATGTTACCTTGCCCCTGTTTGCACCATCTAAAATTCTGACAATATCTTACTTAAAAAAAATACAGACGTAGAGACCAGGAAGCCGTTTCTTCCATGATCCGCTCTAGACAGACTGCTCATTGAAAATGTAATACACTGCACCGTGTCACAGGTCAGCTGGCAAATGGCAATCTGAATTTTAAAAGGAATATGAATAAAATTCTGTTTTATTTTGAAAATGAACTTTCTGCCCTCCATCATGAATCCAATATATGTCTTAATCTTCTGTGCTCTTGAAGCCTGCGGCTCCTGGCTGAGTCCTTTGACTCCTGATCCTAATAAGGAAATAGGTTGTTTTCTCATCCTCCTCTCATTTTTTAGAAGGGCTGAAACAAACAGTCCCCTATTTCAAATGTAATTGACAAAGTATGAAAACATGGATGTTATGTAATTTTAGGTTTACAACCACGCTCAACACCAGGATGTTTTATTTTTAAATTTGATTAAGATGTTATACCTTTAGAAATGTGCTGTCAAGGTTTGAAATCAAAATCTCCAAGTATATGGTGCGTGTTTACCTTAGAACTGCACGTGTGTGGCTGGTAACAGATAGACTGGATAACGGTACACTGCAGTTGGCAACATTTTCATTTAACCTGGACATTTTTATGGCCATACAGAGGGATGTATAGACAGAGTTTTAAAAATACATTTATGACAGTTGTTGCTGTTAAAACTCAGCTGGGCATGTGCCATGCCTGTGCCTATGTTTGCTATTTTTTTCTAATTAGAAAGTTTTCATTATGTTCATTTTTTTCTAGACTTATTGCTTCTATATTCATTTAAATTGATGAATTCTAATTAGAAAATATAACACTTTCATCTTCAGAAAAATAAGATTTTTATTTTTCAGTATGTCCTTTCCCATTTAAATACCCTGAGATTGGTATTCTGCCATGAAGTCATCAGTGGATTCCATTTTTAAGAAATAATTATAGAAACAGCTTTTTAAAAGAGAGAAATAGCAGAATAGAAAATGTTTAAAACAAGGGCAAGTAAGCATGCCTGCCGTGAGTGTACCTTATAACCCTGCGCTTGTCACACCATAGTCCAAGTGCTCATGCTAAGGGCATAGATGCTGCCACTGTCACAAATGTGGACGCACATTGTGTGAAACAGAGTTGCTCTTGTGCCTAAGTGATGAGCCTCTGTAGCACATGAACTTTGTTTAAACCTGAGAGATACCCATTATTGTTTTTCATCATCAAGATATATTTTTAAATTATTGTGCCATTTTTACCATAAATTGGCTGCAAGGATTATCAAATTTCAGAAACACAGAAAATATTTTACAATAATCACTATGGGTTTCTTTTCTTTATATCACAATAATGCACAGATTCAAAGAAAATATCAGCTAAAATATACCCGATAGAGTTATTCACAAGTCAACAAATAATTGCTTGATTTCAAAATGCTGAAACGACAGATAGCTAAGTATAAAGTGTGAGTAAGATGTGGTCTATCAGTAAGGTTTTAGCTGAGTGAATCGGACACGTGGTATGATAATTTTTATTGAGTGAATCAAGGGGCCTGGGTAGGATAGTTAAAACAGATTAAATTCACAGAGGAAGGCCATATCTGGCACACAATGAGGAGCATGGAGAACATTCCAGGAAAAGTGCGACATAGTCTTAAAAGATGAGATGAGCTGCTTTAGATGGCAGAATACTTAGGTCATCTTCCTGTTGTGAGAGTCTACTTCATACCAATATGAAAATGTCAGCTCTGTAGATTCAAGAAGGGACACATATATGTTACATACTGAAAAATACGAATTACAAAGTACAGACGGTAGATGTCCTAGCATCAACTCCCCTGCTTCCCTTCAGATTGTAGTCTTGTTGCCCAGAAGGCATGATTTCCAGTTTCAATAATATGTGCTTCTCACAGTAAGCCAATTTAGACAGAATGTTATCATTTCAGGAACAGATTCGTATAAATCATCTTATAATAGTACACAGACATCTTGGATCCTGTGTGAGCAAATGGATTAACACAATCACACTGTAGGACGATGATTAATTTTTGTTCTGGCTATAGGATCGAAAACCCCCATCTCTGGCTTCATCAAAAGACAGAAAGGAGACAGTATCATGAGATATCATGTTCACACTCCACAGCAGGTTATAAGAGAAAAAAATGTAAACATGTAAGCAAATTAACCCTTGAAGATGTATAAGAAACTGAAAAGTGAGGAACTAGGCTTATACCTCAGTGGACAGAACTGAAATGGCTCCTTCTAGTTGCAAAGGAAGCAGGGAATAGATTATAAGCTGGCATGTACCTATTCATAATTAAATTGCTTTATTAATAAGGAAGCAGGGCAGAATGTAAAGTTTATTTATAGTCCAAGCCTCAAAGGGCTCATAATGCACTATGAGAAGTAGATATCTAAATATTTATTTTTTATGTTAAAATGTTTTTTTAATTCCATGAGAATTTCATACAATGTGTTTCTTCAAGATTTTATTTATAATTAAAGTACAGTTACATCACTTTCCCCTTCCTTCTCCCTCCAACTCCTTCCATATCCCCCCTCCACTCCTTCTCAGATTCATAGCTTTTTATTATTTAATTATATTTATATATGTGTAAATAAATATATAAATACAACTTGCTGAATCCATTTAATGTTGCTTCTTTGTAATATAATTTTAAGGCTGACCACTTGGTATTGGTTAATGCAGTAAGGTCTTGATCCCTTGTGAACACTAATTCTCCTTCTCTTAGCAGCTGTTAATTGATTATAGCTATTCTTCTAGGGGTGGGGCCCTGTGAGATTTCTTCTCACACCTACATTATGATGTCACCTGGTGTTGGAATTGTTAAACTGTGCTTTATGAAGGCATGTTGTGGAGATTTTGTGAGTGCATCTTCATTGACATAGTTAGAAGTCACAATCTCACAGCAGATGTTCTAGTCCTCTGGCGCTTATATCGTTTAACCCACTCTTCAGTGTTTCCTGAGTCTTAGGCAGGAGTTGTGTTGCAGATGGATCAATCAGGGCTGGTATTCACGCAGTCAGTTTTTCTCTGAATTTTGACTAGATGTGGGTTTCTGTAATGATCTATTTCTGTTCATCAAAGCCCCTTCTTTGATGGTGGGTAAAAATAATTTATCTCTAAGTATGAAGGCTAAGTAGTTAAGATGAAGTTAGGAATTAATCCGGTTTAAGAAAGTGACAGCTGTAGACTCTCCTCTAACACCACTCCCCAAAATATCAAGTTGTATTTGGTGCTGCCCATTTACTCCTTCGCATGTAGTCAATCATTGCAACATGGTTCACCTACTAACGGTCACATTCTTAAATTACATGTAAATAAAATATAAATGTAACCAGCAAGATATTTTCATGGAGATAATAATCTTTACACAATGTGCTTTACCTGAAAGAAAGAGAAGTTTCAATTTAACTTCATATGTGTGAGTATGTATATACACACATGTACATATAACTTCATATGTGTGAGTATGTATATACACACATGTACATATAACTTCATATGTGTGAGTATGTATATACACACATGTACATATAATATATATGTAGCTTCAAGGCACAGCAACTCCAAAAGAAAAAAAAAAGAAAACAGACTAACAAACACAGGTAAATCATTTCGAGAAACAGGAAATCACACGATGTATGGACTTGTGTGATGTGTGATGATATATTTCATGTGAGAAAGGAACAGCCACCAAGTCAGTTCTGGGGTAAGGCCTGATTTGAATTTTATCAAAATTGTAACTACTGCTCTAGGAAGAGGGGGAAGCATAGTATCAAATAATTTGAGTGACAAACATTCTGTGTTTTGAAGGTATACTGTATTAGGGGTCTAAGTACCTACAAAGGAAAAGCAACCACAGTGGTTCAGCTAGCAGAAATCTTCCAGGCTCCCGCTGCTCCACAGTACCCCAATGCCAATGTATTCACATAATCTGTAAGTCTGCATCAAATATATATATATATAATATAATGAGACAAGTAGACAGACCTTATTACCAAATATTCAATATTGAATAAAATTTTGATTTTTTAGGTAAAATTAATGACCTAAAACTCAAATATATTTGTGTAACCTGAAGATTACATTTATTTAATATATATGGCATAAATATGAGTAATCTACAAGAAAATAGGGAAAAGAAAAAGTAGCATTGGAATAAAAAGATGACATGATATAAGGCATGAACAGAATACAGATAATGTTCTAAAAAGTCTTCTCAAACGAGATAAAATAATCTAAAGGTATGTAAATTATCAGTGTAGATGTGTAGAATGGATTGTTACTTCTTAGTACTATCCATCCATGAATAAACCAAAAATAAGAAAAGTGAACAGATAAAAGAGAGAAAAATATTGAAGTTTTTTCTGAGACTTTCTCCAAAATAGTTGCTTTGAATATTTAATTTTAAAGAACAGCTAATTCGTTCTTTCAGCTCCCATTGTTTTCTTCGTATCAAACAAAATGAAAAAAAATAAAAGAAAAGGAGAAAAAATAAAGGAAAAATCATTTAAAATCACAGTGTTTTTATAAGCTCTGCTCAAATGTAAGAAACAGACTTTTTTTTTTACTCTAATGACTCAGAAAATTAACCTTTATATACATTAGTAGAGAATGTACTTTTCTACATAAAGAAAAATAAACCCTGGCCTTGTACTGCAGGTCTGTTGTCTCAGCTATAGTAAGGTTGTGTCAGAAAGATTTCAAGTTGAAAGTGCAAAATTAATTCAAGATCAACTTGGACACTTTAGTGAGATAAATTCTCTAATATTTATATACATATTTATTTATTGTTTGCAGTGGTGGCTCATGTGCAGCAGAGAATGTGTGAAGATCAGAGGACCGCCAGTATGCATCAGCTCTCTTCTCTTGTGTGGCTTTTGAAGATTGAACCAAAGTTCTTGGGTTTGGTGGCAAGCATTGTTACCCACTGTGCCTTCTTGCCTATTGTCAAATTAAAAAATAAAATGTGAAAAGGATGTACCTCAGTAATACAATTATTGTGGCCTAAGTTTCCATTCTAACACACACACACACAAAAGTGTGCATTTCATTAAGCATGAATAAGCATACTTAGGATTAAATGTAATGTCAAAACTAAATATGTATAGTAAGTAATTAACCTCATTAATGATTTGTAGTAATAGTCCACATGAAAACAACATAGGTTTGTTGAAAATACATTTGGACACAAAAGGAAGCAAAATAATTGGTCAATGAACTTCAGCTTTAATAAGTCTATGCATAAGTCAAGAATATTTTCACAAGCAAATAAAATATAATAAATTAATTTTATCAAAATTAATAACAGCATTTTTAGAATTATGTTAGGAAATTGGTTAATATCTTACAATGGAAATATCAAAGTATCTAGATTTGTAAAAGTCCTTTACAACTCAACTTCTCTTGTAGAGATGAAAAATTTTAGCAGACAGGCATTACCAAGTGTAGGCAAAGATGTGAAACTGATCTATTTCTGTTTGAAAGAATAATTGAAGAGATATTTTAGAAATCACTCATCTAAAATTTCTACTCAGGTGTTGAAAGAATTATAAGAGTAGAAATATCATGAGTCCTGGGGAAAATATGAATAATACTATTACTTTCAAATATTATTTTCCAATTTCTGATCAACTTAGATGTATATATAACTAATTCAGCAATTCAACTTGAGTATTTTCCAAATAGAAGCAAAAATACATGACATACTATGATAAACTTGTTAATGTAAGATTAAAAGAAATAAAGCAATTAATTTTGAATCAAAATTATGAACACTTCCAAAGAAACAGTGAACTCTAAATGTTCCTACAATAATAAAATATTGAATTAGATATTTAAATAATAAACATTCCAATAAAGAAATCCCAAGGCATAAATATTTCACTGATAAATTAAATCAAACAATTTAAAGATAAATGCACTAAATTTTATACAATAGCTTTTAAAAGTAAAAGCAAACAATTCTCACTTCACTTGATAAAACCAGAATTATCCAGAGATAGAGATCAGAAAAATTAGAGCACACATTAAAATAATAATAATTGTGTGTTGATCAACCTAGTCCCTTAGATCCACCTCAAACATTACAGGATAATGTCATTGTTCTTGATTATCACCCAGAATATAATAGTAAGATCATAGTTTCAAGATACTGCATACTTGAATCAGAAGACATAGAGAAATTAAGTTGTTCAGACCTAGAAACATCATCTCAATTCGTTGGCTATCATACTGCTGGAAGATCTTAATTATGATACTGGGGCAGAAAAGTCACCACTTGTCTCACCCAACTGTTAACTTTCCAAGGAACAATAACAACTGGTCAGGCAAAATATTACCATTGCTGCAATAGTGCATGAATTTTTTAAAGTAATCAACCATTTTCAGGTTTGATTTAAGAACCACTACACTAGATGTAACTCATGACTAGTATCATTAGTTGACCCAAAAACCTTGTGAATAGCTAGGACATAAACCATAGGGAAGAGCCTAATACTGTTTGTTTATCTGCCAAATGGACATAGTAAACCCCCTCCCACCAAGTCCTTATCTTTATAGCCATAGATTACTACATCTCTCAACCATCATTAGAGAAACTTCTTTTTTCAGTTGATGACAATTAATACAGAGGTCACAAATGGTTTAAAAAAAAGAATAAGAACCAGTGAGGTAATCAGGTATAAATGGCACATTTGTATTACCCCTCATTTTCAAGGTTCAGGGATCAGTACAGAAAAGGGAAAAAAATAGATTGTAAGAACCAGAGGTAGTGAATATCTTCAGCAAAACAGTATTTGCACACAAAAAGTCACAACAGCTTGTGTATGCACAAGGCTTTCACAAGATTAACCAGCTAAAAAGTTAGCATTGATGAAGGAGGTCATGAAGTTCCATCCTTAGCTGAGGTACTATTGTAAATTTATGGCTATAGATTGAGGGTTAAAGAGATAAGTCAAATTGAAGAACACTTGACTTTGAGTAAAACAAGTGTTTGGTTCTTAGCACTCACAGTGAATGGCTTACAAGTATCTGTAATTCCAGATCCAGTTCTGACTTTCATGAGTAGTTGCATAGATGTTGGTCCATTATAAATATACACACTCATAAATAAAAATTAAAAATTTTTAAAAATAAAAGTTAATTGGAATTTAATAGTGTTTACATGAATCACTGAGTATGTGCATCCCTTTTGCAGTATTACCGTTTCTACACAAAACGCTTCCAACAAGGTTATAATTGTAAGTTGTCATTTATTTACACGGATGAAGAATTCCTGGATGTGTTGAAGACTGCTGTCCCACTTCTGAGAATTCATGGGCTGGCTACCATCTCTTTGAACAGTTGCACTTGATTTTGCTTTGTGAAATGCAACTTACTTATACAGAGGCTGTTTATTTTGACTCACCATATTTTTCATTTTTTATTGTTTTATTTTATATCTTTTACTGTCCATACTATATTCAAAATGGTCTGTAAACTATGTACAACTTGCTTATTCAAGTATGTCTAGTTAGATTAATATTTTATATTGTTATTTGTAACTATTTTTATAAATTTCAATATTATTTGATGAACAGGCTGTATAGAATCAAGTTATATTGATCTACTTTTTGTTCTGCCTTTTGAGCTTAATTATTTTAAAGATAGAAATTTAATATTTTTCTTTTGCTTATCTTTGTAGATGATAGACATTGAGTTACTATCCTGTGTTGATTGATTATATGAGTTTCTTAAATATTATTAATGAAGAATTGGGTTTTTCTGCCCTTTAAAATATTTCATGGATCCATAACTCTATAAATATAATGAAATTCACTGACAGAAAAAATTAAATTAACAGATATAAAGGATTATGACACAAACAAAGAAATAATTAACAACAACAACAAAATATGGAGTCTATTTTGTGTTGGCCATCTATCTACTCCTTGTCATGAAGCCTGCCTGGAATGTGGGTGATCTACCCAGTGATACTTCATTGGTGAAAAGGATTGAGCATTTGTTAATGGGTAACAATAGTAAGTAACTTGTTTATTAGGGGTGGGACTGTGTCCTTGTCTCTCCTTCTTCATGTTGGGATTTTATCTGGTTTGAACCTCTGGGTCTTATTGGTTTTCTTTTGTTTGTTTGCTTGCTTATTTTTTGTTTTCTTTTGATTTTTGTTGCTTTTTTATTATTTTGTTGTTATTCTGTTATTTTGAGAGTGAGACAGAGAAAGATAGTATGAACTTGAGTGGGCAAGATGTATATGGGAGAAGCCAAGGAAGAGAAAAAAATAAAACTATTTAGCATAAAAATTTAAATACAAAAATTTAAAACAAGAATTTTAAATTCCAAATAGGTTAATTTCACTGTGAAATTGCTGCAACCATTACAGGTACTTTCATTTCTTTTCTTTCTTGACATCTAATGAACATTGTCTGTGTTCCACAGATAGATACACTTTAAGTAGCTCTGCTATATAGGGTCCTCACTCCAAATTTTGTACAGAAAACACATCAATACTATATTACTTTTAATTTCTGGTTGAAATATATCATACTATACAAGTTTTAGCCTCAGTACTATTTGAAGTACAAGCCTGTTTTTTGAGTATTGAACCTCAATAACAGAGCAAGTAGAGGAGACAAAACTCTGTACAACCTATTAGATCCAAAAGCAAATATTTTTATTGCACATCCTTTTACGTGGGCAATAGGCTTTTGAAGTTTATGGGTTTTTGGAATAGTCTAAGAAATACCTGCATATGTCAATATTCACAGTCCCCAATGCTATTTCTAAAACTGAAAGAGCACTGTGCCTTATTAACCCAATGTGTTCTTGCTCATAAAACTATAAAATAAGATTAAAATTAGCATTTCATTAATTTGTCTTAATTTTTTGTATCTGTATTCAAAATATTAGCTAGAGCTAGTTTTTTTACTGTTATGTAATTTGAAATATTCCTAAAACATAACATTTTTCTAGGAACATGTATGTATTAAATTGATTTAAAGATCTTTCTTGCTTATGTCTTATTAGCTCCATAATTCTAAATTTTAACTAGCATCTTCATATAAAAGATAGGTCTCTTATTTTCAACCAACCAATTCATAAACTGTACTATCCTGTAAGTTTTGAAAATTAGCAGATATAAATATTAAGAAAAATCACAATTAAAATCTGCAATATCATGCACCAAATTGAGTCATGCCTCTAGCTCAAATGGATTAGAAAGACTGTGTCTTATGGTTTTTTACATTGCTGTGAAGAGGCACCATGATCACAGAAACTTAAAGAAGAAAATGTTTTTTGGAGTCTTGCTTGACAGTTGCAGAGGGTTAGTCCATGATCATCATTGAGAGAAGCATGGTAGCAGACAGGCAAGCTTGTGCTATAATAGTAGCTGAAAACAGCTTAATAGTCATTGTGAAAACAACCAAAAGGCAGAGAGATAGAGTGACAATTGGAAATGGTGTAGGCTTTTCAGACCTTAAAGCCCACCCCTAGTGACTCACTTTTTCCAATAAGTTACATCTTCTCATCATTTCAAAACAGTTCCACTAACTAGGGACCAACTATTCAAATATAGGAGCCAAAGGGGGTCATTCTTTTTTCAGCTACCACATGGAGGATGGCAGTAAGGATTTTTTTTTAAGTTTTGGGTAAAGGACAAACCAATAAATCAATACCCCAAATCAATAAATCCAACTATCCAAGTAAAGTCTTCAAATATCCTACTAAAAGTTGATTTGCTCTCCTCCCTTCCTCACTTCATCTTCCTGTTCCCGTGTTCTCTGTCTCCAGTCCACCCATAAAATCTATTTTATTTCCCCTCCCAGGGAGATCCTCACTCCCCTTAGTCTCTTCCTCTATACATAATCTCTCTGGATATACAGCTTATAGGTTCATTGTCATTTACTTAATGACTAATATCCACATAGAAGTGAATACATACCATATTTAATCTTTTTGGGACCGGGTTATCTCACACAGGATGACATTTTTTCTAGTCCCATCCATTTACCTCAAAATTTCACGATCTCTCTCTCTCTCTCTCTCTCTCTCTCTCTCTCTCTCTCAATAGCAGAGTCCTACTGCATATAAATGTACCTCATTTTCTTTGTCCATTCTTTAGTGGAGGGACATCTAGGTTGTTTCCAGTTTCTGGCTATTATGAATAAAGCCACGATGAACTTAGAAAAGTGTCTATGTAGTAGGATAGACCATCCTTTGGGAATATACTCAAAAGTGTATAGCTGGGTCTTGAGGTAGACTGAATTTCAATTTATTGAGGAATTTTCATATTGATTTCCATAATGGCTATGCAAGTTTGCTTTACCATCAGTAATGGAGGAATGTTCCCTTTGCTCCACACCCTCACCAGTTGTGTGATGAAATCTCAATGTTGTTTTGATTTGCAATTCCTGATGGCTTAAGGAGGTTAACATTTCTTTAAATGTTTCTCAGGCATTTGAGTTTCTTTTATAGAGAATTTTTTGTTCAGATCTGTACCTCATTCTTAAATTGGACTATTTGAAATATTGTTGTTTATTTGTTTCTTGTGGGTTTTTTTACATCTAGTTTTTTGAGTTCTTTATATATTTTTCATATTGGCCCTCTATCAGTGATGGAATTGATAAAAATCTTTTTCCACATTAGTAGGCTGCAAATTTTGGTTGACGGCAGGAATGTGGGGAAAGTCAGCTCAAATTCAGGGTCATTTGAGGGATGGTATAGAAACCTAGTGCAGTAAAAACCTTCGAAAATACATGGTGTTCTTATTGAAAACTCCAAATAATGGGACCATCAGAGTGCCAACTAGCCATCTCTTGTCACCAAATGAAGTTTCCAGTACATGGGCTGGGTTACGTCCAATTGAATTGTTCATCAAAGAGATCCCATGGAAATCCCCAAACAGTTTAAGCTGTTGCCAAGACAATAGGTTGCTCTCCACAAGCTGGCAGAAAGGCTCTATTGCTCCTGGCAACATACACACAACTAATTGAACACAGAAAAATTGAGCTAATGCCTTCATTGAACCTTCACCCCTGTATTCTAGTGTCTATAGTACACTATACAAGAATGAACTTGTCAAGATAGCAAAACAGAAACATAAATGCAATCCAACCAGGAAACCTTTGATCCACAATACAGTTCTGGCTGCAAAACATGCTACGGTAATTGTGGGGCAACTTGTGGTAGCAACCAAGGAACAACTGATGTGACTTAAGGCCCCCTTGGAACATACAACCCTAATTGGGATATCTCTATCTAACGCCTCCCCTCAGAGCTCAAGGAAGGCCACAGAAGAGGAGGCATTAAGAGTGTAAGAGCAAGAGGGGATGAAGGAAACCAGGAGAAGAAAGGCCTCAAAATTTATATAAACTCCCAGCAACTGAGGCTGCATGGGTCTGAATAGGTCCCCTGCATATGTATTATAGCTTTCAGTTTAGTATTTTTTATTGACTTTTATTGAGCTCTATATTTTTCTCTGCTCCCCTCCCAGCCTATCCCTTCCCCTTCAACCTTCTCCCAAGTTCCCCATGCTGCCAATTTACTCACAAGATCTTGTCTTTTTATACTTCTCATGTAGATTAAATCTATGTAAGTCTCTCTTAGAGACCTCATTGTTGTCTAGGTTCTCTAGGATTGTGATTTGTAGGTTGGTTTTCTTTGCTTTATGTGTAAAAACCACTTATGAGTGAGTGCATGTGATAACTGTCTTTCTGGGTCTGTGTTACCTCACTCAAAATGATGTTTTCTAGCTCCATCCATTTGCCTGCATATTTCAAGATGTCGTTATTTTTTTCTGATGTGTAGTAATTGTGTAAATGTACCACATTTTCCTTATCCATTCTTCAGTCGAGGGCATTTAGGTTTATTTTCCTGGTTCTGGCAATGACAAACAACACTGCTATGAACATAATTGAGAATATGTCTTTGTGGCACCATTGAGCATCCTTTGGATATATACCCAAAAGTGGTATTACTGGG
>LOJH01013100.1:12953-25337 GCA_001685095.1 Ellobius talpinus | reverse complement strand
CCTGCAGGCATACACACAGACAGAATATTGTATACTTAATAAATAAATATTAAAAAAAGAAATGCTGAAGCAACTTAATCAGGAACTTGGGCTGATCGATAATTCAAGCTAAAGCTCAATTAATCCTTTAGACTATGCAATGTTGGCACACTTCATCTTGAACAGAAGTGCTTATGGGATAAAAAATTAGCAAGATGTTAACTGACTATATGAAACCCAGAATAGTGTTTGGAAGTCATCGTGATCATGTAATTTGGGGAAAATGGAGTACACACGTCTGATGACATTTTTTTAAACTTGCCCCTAGTTGACCAATTAATCTATGCAGCTGGCTGTATCAGATAAGTTATTCAATAAGCTGCACTGATTTTCAAGCTGAACCATCAAGTCTAAATGGGTAAGTGGGTGATTCTTGGCTATGGGTTAAGAATCTGCTTTCTTGGCTTGCATTGCTTTTGTGCTTAATTTCCTATCCCATCCCAGGGAGATTGTGCTGGTCATCTCCACAATGGATTGTCAGAACAGTGTTCAAATTCTCAATTCCTTGGTTCACACCTTTAAACAGTTGTATTAGGGTTTTTATTGCTGTGAGGAGACATCATGACCATGGAAACTCTTACAAGGATAACCATTTAACTGGGGTGGCTCACTTACAGTTCAGAGGGTTAGTCCATTATCTTCATTGTAGGGACCGTGGTGTCACGTTGGGAGATTTGGTGCTGGAGCTGAGAGTTGCAGGCAACAGGAAGTCAATGGAGACATTGGATGATATCCTGAGCATAGGAAACCTCAAAGCCACACCACAGTGACAGGCTTCCTCCAACAAGGACCTACCCACTCCAACGAAGCCACACACTGCCTACTAGTGTCACTCCCTATAATATTATGGAGGTCAATTACATTTAAACTACCCCAACCATCTTGCATGTTCTGGTGGTCTGAATGAGCAATGCTTCTCATAGGTTCATGTGTCTGATCACTTAGTCCCCTGTTGGAAGGACTGTTTGTGGAGGTTGTGGAATCTGTAGGAGGTAGAATCTTGTTGAGCAAAGTATGGGGATGGGCTTTGAAGATTTATAGCATCAACCCATTTGCTGTCATCTCACTCTGATTCCTGTGTATGAATGAAAAATGTAACCAGTTAGCATCTTGCTTGCTACTATGCCTTTGTTGCCATGAGGACTCTATCCCCATGGACCCATAGACTAAAATAAAGCCTTTCTTCCTTAAAAGAATATTAGTTATTGTGTTTTGTATATGCCTGGCTTGTATGCATGTATATTTGCATACCACATGTGTGCCTCATGCCCACCAAGACAGAATGAGGGCACCGATCGTTTGGAATTGTAGTTATAGATGGTCGTACACCACGAAATGAGTGCTGGGAACCAAACTGGAATCTTCTGTAAGCGCATCAAGTGCTCTTATCTTCTGAGCCATCTTTTCAAATACATTTTTTAAAAGATTTATTTGTCCTGGGTAATTTTAATAGTAGTTGGGAAAGGCAGCATGTATGTGAAGAAAGAAAGTGATTGGGTGTGACAGAAGACTATTTACTCTCATATTGCTGGAGGAAATCCTACAGCCAGTAGCCTTTAAGTTACCTGCCCACATGGGCGTGGCCTTTTATACTATTTATGCTGATGGAAAGCAGGCGTCCGGCCTCTTATCCAGCTGCGGGATTCGGTTGCTGTTCTCCATTCCAGCAGAGGATATTGATTTGTGAGCCTACCCCTAAATAAAAAACCCTCTATTATTCTCAATTCTGACCTAGTGTGGGATATCTTTTAAGCGTCCTTCATCATATGACCTAATCAAATCTATTTTCTCTACTGCTTCTAGCATAAACTTATTCCTTTTTTGTGAAGTGTGTATGTTTGTGTGTCTTTATGTATACGTTTATGACTGTGTGTGTAGCCTAGAAGTCAATGTCTAGTGTTTTCTACTGATTTCTACCTTGTCTTTTAAGAAAGGGTCTTTCATTAAATCTGGAGCTCACCAATTAGCCATATTGGCTGGACTTCTGGGATCATCCTACTTCTGCCTCCGTAGAGTTGGGGGTCACGGCCATATCTTGATTGACTTCTTATGTAACTGTGGATGATCCAGACTCAGGTCACCAAGCTTGTGCAGCAAACACTTGGCCCACTGAGCCATCTTCTCAGTACTGTGAATGACTTTAAGATGAAAATATCAGGAGATAGTCTGAATGTGGTGAGTTTCCTTAAGAATAATGAAACTTTTGCTTTGAGAGGCCAGAGAATGTGCAATTTTTCCAGCCCACACCCATTCAACAAATGCCAATTTAATATTTAAAGACAAGCAGATTAATCTGCAATGTGCAGATTATAGCAAAAATGATAATTTATTTAGTGAAAAAAATTTCTATTCATTCCATTGTATACTATATTGTGCCAAGAATCATTTAGCATTCAAGTTGAATGTCATCATGCAGCCAGGCAGCAGTGTCTCATCTAAAAGTGCCTACACAGGCTCAGACAATTGAGAACTATTCCAGTTAAGACTTAAAATGACTTGCACAACTTCTCAAGGCAGACCTCATGCACGTGTCCATTAATTATTAGCATAAAAAGATAACAAGTGAGAATATGAAAATATATGAGTAGCATTCACATCATACAGATTCCTGAGAATAATGTGTGCTATAAATCTTTGAGAAATAATTTATATTCATACGAAAAGCACGTATAAAACATTTCTCTCTACTTCAGCAGAATGATCTAAAGTTAACATATTGTGAGGTGCTGTCTGCATTTTACTGTCAGTTATGATGGAAACAAGGTTGATTGCCCTGCAACTGTTCACAAAACAAACATTTCAGACAATTTTTTGGTGCTCTGTTTTCTCATATCTGTTTCAAAAATATCAGGGAAGGAAATTTCTAAATGAATATACTACAACTTTTATTAGAATATCATTCTCTGTTCTTATCAATCAGTATGACTTAAATCCCAATGGACTATAGAAAACCCTAGAAAAAGAATTTTTAAGGAAACAGCTGTTATTGTTTGTCCTCCTGTAAATCATATGTCTGTCTTGCATCCCTAATTTGTAAAAGATGTAAATGTTAGGTAAACAAAATATTACGTTCAGGCATGTGTATATACTTAATTAATAAATAAAAGGGAGCACAAATAATCTGAAATAGAGGGGCTGAAATCTTTTTGGGAAAGTTTGTAGAATTAACCATTATATTTGCAATGGAAGAGTCCCAGGAGCAAGGATTTGTGTAAGAAGTTACAACATATCTCTAATTTATTATTTCTTTCTTTCTATATAGGTGCTAAGAGTTGAGTCTTTATGTGCCTTGTGAATGCTAGACATACACTACCACTGAGCTACGTTCCCACATATTAGAGTTCCAGAGCATATACCTGACCCAGAATTATAGGAAAAGTAGAAAAGTGAATGTCCTTGGTAGAAACTATAAAACAACCATAATCAAGACAACAAAGCTTTTTTAGGTGTTAGAATTAGGACAGCATACTTACAGTAAGTGAAACTAATTTCCTTGATAGAGATTCAATAATATGTGTAAAGTTGTTTTAGTTTTGAGTGTGCCTAATTCAATATTTTGAATTTTGTTAATATTTCTGCGTTGCTCAATTGAACAAAACCAAACTTAACAAATCATGCTCTCTTTCTATGTATGTATATATGTGTGTTTTCTGTGTGATTTCCCCCATTATTCTCAAGAGATAAAAGCTTGGACCATCTTGTTTTTCAAGGGAAAGTGTATTGATTTTTTTTATCATATACCCTTCTACTTCACCCCTTACCTTTCCTTCTGTTCTACTCCTTAATTTATACCTCCTCTGAACTTCTTTTAATTGAATAGCCCTTCATTTGTACTCCATCAATGCATGGACAAAATTGACATTCAAATAAGGATTCTACAACAAATTAAATTATGATCTTCACAATTAATTTGACTTTGTTTCTAGAGAGTTTTGAAATTAAATAAAATCAGCTCATCAAAAACAAACAAACAAAAATCCCAGAAACTTCCATTCAATGATTAAAAAGTGAAACTCAGAAAGGTATTTTATGCAAATAATACACTACATGCATGCATTATTTCACTAGCTCATTATTGATAGTGCACACTATAGAAGAAGCGTAAGTGCTGCAGAACGCTTGGCTTTGGATTTACTGAATGAACAGATTACAGTAGCATCCTGCGTAACTGGTCGTAGAGCTCCATAAGCTGGAACTTGTGTTACACAATGCAAAAGTGCAAACACTGAAGGGACACTGACATATTTACACAGTTTCAACATGATGTTCTGTGAGATGTGTAATAATTCAGCGAGGGGCACATGGAATAAAATATAAGATAGACTTCTTCAGTAAAGTACAAACTAGTCATGTCTAAATGATCAAAGAATAGGCATTCAAATATTTAAAGTGGATCAATTGGCATTCATTAATAAAAAATGGGCAGTGCACTTGGCTCTGAGTGATAAAGCAAACTTATACACAGCCAATATAATAGAATTACTCCAACGGTGTTCTTGGATCTTGGATTTTTTTTTGGTTTGACTACTATGGTGATGTTCACCTGTTTAAGTGCACAGTCATCACAAAGCAGCACAAATGCCATGTGTATAACCCATTATCTCAAGGCTAGTGCACAAGTCTGTGAGCTGAAGGGACATGGAGTTCTGATCTCACTCACTTCTTGTGAGTATATGAACTCAAGTGACCATCCTAGAATCTGATTAGTATGACCAGTTTGTTAACATTTATGTGGAAATCTGACTCTGGAAATTTCGCCACCACATTTCCTATTTGTTCTGCAGCTGATTGAACTGGGTGGACTGGAAACCCAGAATTCCCCTGAGGGCTTGCTCTGAGCATCAGAGCCTGGCTCCCTGCCATTTCAGTTGCATCTTTTTGGAGGTCACATGTCTTTCTTTCCCTAGAAGTCTGAGCATTCCAAATCCCAGAGGCTGCTGTGATGTATTTCCAAGTAGTATTTTATACATATAGTTTTGCCAAATGTGCCTTCCTCTTGGATCCCATCTACATTTCAAGGTTCTCATTCCCACACTAATGGCACCTCCCCCTTTGGGTTACAGGCACAGTCTAAGGCCATTCATGGTGAATAGGCTGTCCACTTTTTCTCCGCTGTTGCTGCAAATGTTCCAGCTCAGCCTCATACATCATTTCTTGGACTAAGTATTTCTCTCGCCGTATGCGTTCACGGAGGCCCTTTGGTATATCAGGAATCAGGTATGCAATGAATGACTTAATCCCAAAAACGAGGTGCTGTAAGTTAAGAGTAAAACTATGTTTTCAAAGGTTCCAAAACACTCATTGTAAAACAGAAAAGTAATGAACAATGATGCATTTGTCTTCAAACTGAGCATCCAAACTTAATGTGCAGCATTTAGAATATTGCTTTCAAGAGTTATATGAAGAACACAAACATTACTGACTGCTACTCTAGGATATTAATTAGACAACAAGAATTGCTTCCTCTCTTTAATGCTGTATAATGATATCACTTCATAAAAAAGCATCTTAAATTCTTGTGTTCAAAATTCTTACATGCTACTTAATAGTACTGTAATACACATTAAGAGACACAAATATGAAAGGCTATTCTAGGAAAAATGTATTTTCAACAGATCAAAATACATGCTACATAAACCTGTGAGCCAGTGATTATATTCAACAGCAACAAATTTATTTTTCAAAAAATCCATTCTCTAAGTTCACTATTAGTACAACTACTATGAAATATTTGATCTGTGTTAAATAATGTTGGTAAAATTTGCATTGTTTATGTTTTGAAAATAAACCATCAACTCTGGGGGTTTGTTAGTTTTTGTTAGTTTGTTTTGTGAAACAGTTTTGCTCTTTATTTCTTGCCATCCTGGCCTAAGACTTTCTTTGTAGACCAACTGATAGAAATCCACCTGCCTCTGTCCACATATGCTAGGACTAAAGATGTGTGCCACCACACCCAGCATTAGTGTTAGACTTGAACAAGATGTAACTCCAAAGGCATTATACCCGTAAGTAAAGGCTCAGAATTTGAATGAGACCAATTAAGCCTTTATTCTACTAACACTCAGTAAATGTTGACCCTTGATCAAATCTACATTCTATATCTATGATAGTGATGACAATACGATCTCTTAAATGAATAAAGTAAACACACATTTGAAGAGCTTAAAAAAGTGATTGGCACAGTGTGAGTCCTGCTCAAATAGCACTTCTTACTGTCATACGTATCCTATGAGAATGATAGGTCTTTCCATTTCTCAGAAAAGAGAAGGAACAATGTGTTATTTGTAGGGTTAGTATAGCCTGTTAAAAACAATACTTCTATGTAAAGGGCTTTTAGTGAACAATACCCTTTTTATGAGAAAAGGAAGAATTCGTTGTACTTTTAGCTGTACTTGCTTATGAGTCCCAAGAAACTGCATTCCAAAATAGATAGTAATAAAGCAATATGTGTTTTCCCCCACACAATTGGGACTTTCTTTCCTGATAATTTAAAAATATCATGATTAAAAAATTCAATATTATTCTTCAAAATTATTGGAATAAAAATAAAAATATATGCCATGATTTGGTAAAGTCTAAGATATGACAATAAATATTTCATTGTGCTTTCTGATTACAGTTCAGGTTTACAGATGTGTTCTAAGCACGAGTGATGCTCATTAAGAATTCTTTCTGGATCCAAAGTAAAATAAGGAAGATACAAAAAGCTTTAAGGAACAAAATAATTGAAGTTATTTGAAAAATAGAACATCCAAAATGATACTATATTTTTAAACATAGACAAGCAACAACACTTAAAAAATTAACAAGTGTAAGGAATTTACAGAGGTTGATTGGGGGTTATGGGATCAGTAATGGGGAATGAAGAAAGGAAAATGAAGAGGTTCTCACAAGGACCCATGAATGGTCACTTTGAATTGATGTGTCTGATTAACTTTGTTGACTTGACTTCTGAGGAAAATAGAAAATATGTATCTTTTAAAATGAGATATAAGAGACATCTCATTGAAATTTTGGATTGCAAATATGAGTTAAACTCTTATATTACCTGCAATGAATTAGAAAGTTTCATTCAGGAGGATATTTTTATTGACTCTGAGAGTCATTAAATCAGAGAATTTTAGTCCTGGATATGACCTTTAGGAGCAAGTATTTCATTTTCAGATATTTCATGATAAACTTTTAATTTATATTTGGAAACCACTTAGAATGAATAATTGTCTTTAAAAAAGATTTTCAACATTTAGTGGGTAGAATGTTTGTCTAGCATTCACAAAGCCCTGGGTTCTACCCCAAGATTCATAGGAATCAGGTGTGGTGGTTCATGCCTGTAATTCTAGTTCTTGGGAGACACAAACAGGGGGATTAGGATTATGAGACCAACCCTGGCTAAACAGCAAGTTTGAAACCAGTTTGAATACATGAGACAGTTTTTCAGAAAAACAAGCAAAAAAGACATAAACAACAAAACAAAACCTTTGTTCCAAAAATTTTAAGTATGGCTGTCTTTTTTGGTAATAGAAAACATATAAAGTTTTTCATTGACTCAGTGGTATCTCAGAGGAGGTGTTTCATATACCTCAGTGCTAAATTCTTCACTGTATTATGACATGAAATAAGATGATAATACTGTATTCAGTTCTCTCAAAATTACCTCAGAGGATTACAATTCAATACTATCATGTCTGTGATAAACTCTAATCACTTTTAATAAAACTTTTGGGCAAAACATGGAATCAGCCAATGCATTTTAAACAAATATATGCATGATTCATTATATTTTGAGTTAATTATTCAGAAATATCAAGCGTTCTATCCTTATGGGTAGATTTGGATTCATTTACCAGCTCATGAAAGTCACCCCATCTCTTTAAGCATGGTCAGTCACTAGGAGCTTAATATCGAAAGCCTCAATTTTTTTACGAGATAGTATCTTTTCCCTTGACTTTTTTGTATAGATCCATATTAACTTGTGTTTACATTACTCAACCCTTGCTCATTATTCTTCAAGCTCTTTATAATTGGTTTACCATATCTGAGCCTTTTCCCAGGCTCACCAAAGTTGTTTCTCAAAAGTCAGTGAAGACTTGACATCAGACTGACATATCAATCAGCAAAGCTGTTATCCAGTCACCTCTCCTGTGACTAACCTCAAACACGATAATGAAGGCCAGTCGAGCAGCTAGGATGTGCCAGTATTGCAGCGTGAACTCATAGGGTTTGGAACTCCAAGGTGGGCCTCTATAGTCTCGGTACCTACAATCCACAAAAACGGAAAGCATGAATGATAGCAAAACTTTCTTGATTACTCTAATTCCAAAATTATAGTTTAAATAATCTGTTTTACATGTAGAAAGTAAGAGATGACATGGCAAAAGCAAACAGGAGAGATAAATATATTATAGGTAAGTTACCTGCAGTAACCAGATTTTCCCATACCAAGTTCACTCAGGTCAAAGAAGGATAAACTATTGTTGACATATCCCTTTAGGCAACTAGGAGAAAATAACAGGGCTATATGAGTCACAATTAATTTATTTCTGCAATAATTTCTTCTTTATAAGTGACAAGATTGAATAAATGCCATTTATTACTTCTATTTTAAGTCTTCAGTGTTCTAATTTCTGTCTCATATCTTATTGTCCTGTTATTTCTTCTCAATATTTTTTCTATTGCTTTCTTTTACTTAGTTTACTTTTTAAAAGTGGTTTTGTCTATGAATCATCCTGCCACTTGTGCATTTAAACTCTGTCATTTGCAAACAAACACATGCAACATGACTGGCTGATTATAAGCTAGGCTTACTTATTATCTATTTACTTAATATATTTATTGTGCACCTACACTTTGTTATAAAATTTTTAGTGCTTGATACTCAACTGTGAACAAAATAGGTATTTATACATACTGAAATTGTTTTTATTTATCTAGAAAGATGGTCATTAGTCAGGTGTAGTGCATGCCTTTAATTCTAGCAGTCAGGAGGCAGTGACACTCAGATCTCTGAGTTCAAGGCTAACCTGGACTACAGATCATGTTCCATAATATCCAGGGCTACACGGAAAAAACACCCCATTTCAAAAAAAAAAGAAAAGAAAGGAAAAGAAAGAAAGGATCACATTGAGGGACTCAGTCTGTGCCAGAAAGACAAAGCTTGCATGCTTTCTCTCATGTGTGTTTTCTAGATTATAGACAGACACATAAAATTATGTATGTAACTGTGACATAAAAACAGAAGTCAAACTGTCTAGCTAGAGAGTGGGGATTATTGAGAGGGGAACTAGTATATGTGGCAATGAAGGGAATACACTCTAAATATGCTGCATATTTCTATTAAAATGTTCTTATATCACCCAACACCATGTACATTGAATATAGACAATAAAATAATTAAAAGTGTCAGGTGATTTTTTTTAACTTTATGTCTTAAAAGGGTAGATGCTAAATTCCAGAGTCTGAAAAAACTTAGTTTTGTTATTATTATTTATTGTTGGGACTGACTTTTGTCTTTCAACTCCAAGAATTACAGAGTATTTTTTTCTTGGAGACATACATTATTCTTTGGTAAGTAGCAGAGTGTGACACTTTCTACACAGAAGATTGAAAGTTGAAGATTTTATAAAATTAACAATTATTAATGTTTGTGAAGGACACTTTGCTTTTCTCTTTGTAATTTTTAAGGTAATTAAATGGCAGTTGAGAATATAGCTAGTAACCATGGCATTTGCCGCCAATAGTCAGAGTTGCATAAATCTATGCAGATCTTTAGCCACAATTGTTGTTGCACCATAAATCTAAATGTAAAAAGTTGAAGGGCGATTAAGTCTCAGTGTTACTGTAAACATAGTGTTAACGTGGGCTGGGGAGATGGTTTAGCAGGCAAACCTGCTTGCTGTCAAGTCTGAGTACCTGAGTTCTATCCCTGGGACCCATGTATTAGAAGGAAAATAACGGAACATGTCTTCTAACCTTCACATTGCAACCTCCTGCACACAATAAATCAATAAACAATATAATATTATATAATGCTGTTATAAATAGAACAATAAATAATTTTAATATAGTGTTAAAGTTATAGATCCTGAGGGATTCTTGCAGACCACATGTTGAGAAATACTCTACTAGGAAAGATGATTTTTAAAATCTGGATTCAAGTATGTGTCTATTATATTCTTACCTTTGAAATATTAGTCACAACACAACAATAGCAATTGTATTCCTTGTCCATTTTATATCTTGTTGCATTGGTCAAATATTTCCTTTTCAATATTGTTTTATCCACTACTGTCTGTCTCTTCATGACTTGCTCTGAAAATTTCTAATTTGAGTAGATTTTTCTTAATTTCATTGCTAAGTATGCTTAGCAGATTATTAAGTAATCAAGTGTCTCTCTTGATATATGATGTTCAAATCAGAGAAAAACTGTGTCATTTTGCCTGAATTTGGTCTACACCTGAAATTGGTCTCTGAATGTGGAAATGCCAGGTGCTATCCAAAGGACAGGCAGGTTCTGAAATGTAAACTCAGTAGAATTTTCAACCACCACTAGGTGGCAATAGAATTACCAGCAAGCAATTACCAGACAGCAATTTTGCATATTCCACACTTGATCTTAGCCAAAAGATTGAGAAGTGATTGAATTACACTTTTCAAATTCTTAAAATCTGCTCCTAGATCATTTTGCATTAACAAAAAGGCGGCATTTTGGTTTTTCACTATTGATATTGAAACAACCTTGTATTTACATTGAGTGCATTCTCAGACGCCATTTCATAATCATACAGTCTATTAATAATCAACCAGGCCATAAAGATGATGTACATACTAGCAAATGACAAAGTTAGAATTCAAATTTAAGGTGTCTAACATTGAATCCCTTTAAATCTCTTAAGGATTCAAGACCTGTTCAAAATATCAATAGTACAATGCTTCTGTTACCACTCCTTCACAAAAGAAGAGACCCTTGTGTTCAAGGCTTTCCGGTGCTCACTTTGCCAGTAGTCAGTTAAGAGTTAATGCCACCCTAAAGCAATGCTCCATCTGTTGTGGCCCATGATCTCTATCCACACCTATTGCTGCTCTCACTCTTCTGCTTTTGCTTACAGAATTCTGATATTCAGGTACAAAGCTTTTTAAGGTGGCCCATTCTCTGTAGTCAGTTCTCACGTGAATTGTCCCCTAACATCTTCTGAAAAGGAACATTTTGAAATAATAAATATTGCCTACAGTTGTTTTCTATATCCAGTTATTTTTCCCCCAGGGGACAGCAGGCAAAGTCTATAGATACCTACTGTTAGTAGAATACATAGATTAAGATAGCTGTCATTGAATCAACTGGTTAGAGACCACATGTTCTGCTAAGTATTGTACAGTGGACAAAGCAGCCTCCCTCCTAGTTTGGAAGAAATGCCTGAATTAATGTTTGAATTAAAATGTCAATAATCAAACTAAACCAAATCAAAAGGGTAAGTACTGCAGAGGTTGCTAGGCTACCCTATTTGAAGCATGTATTTCAGTTTTAAATGAAAAACACAAACTAACCACACAAAGGGAGGCGATTCTGCATCAGCCAGATGCCTGGCTCTATATGCTTCTTGAAAATGTCTAGGCACTAAGATGACAGACTTTGCAGGTTCTGTTTCTCACTTTTGTCTGTCTGTGGTCCCTTTATTATGGGCTTCACTTTCCTATCTGCATAGCAACAACATTGCTTTGTCTGGTTTGAGTCGGAAGAGTTTATTCAGGCTTTAGAACTCAACCATTCTAGAAGTATTAGAATGTTCTTAGCACTTTGACACGGTTTCAAGTAAAAACAGACTCTAAAATTAGCTGCTGTAGAAAGCATGTTTTGTTCTTAGGCCCATTTGCTTTCATCTAATAAACACATTATAAACAAAATAACCAGAAACATCACTTTTTAATGGTCAGAGAACAAAACTTCCCTGTAAGTTCTCCTTTTAATTGCAACTATAAAATAGATCAGAAAAATATATAAATTTTAACCTTACTTCTCATTCTGCTTTACGTGATTTGCACAAGGGCCATATTTGTATTCATAGACAAAACGTGGGATGTAGTCAGATGTAATAGCAATTACGAATGCATTGGTGATCACAGCCAATATGCCAATTCCCTCAAGAATTCCAAGCCAGATACCTGATAGGAGAAAGAGTAAAGCTGGTGAATGAAAGTGAACAAAATTTAAATAAAAAAACCTCTGATTTATTTTATTTTGGAAAGAATATTCTGTTTCCAGTTTTATATTGAGCCACATTTCTGTACACCAATTATTTTTTAACATGAAACTGTCATATTGTATTACTGACTGTGTATGTGTGCTCACGC
>LOJH01013100.1:2039-12831 GCA_001685095.1 Ellobius talpinus | reverse complement strand
AGAACTGAACTCTGGTCCTTGGGAACAGCAACAATTGCTCTCTTAACAGATGAGTCATCTTTCCAGCCCCTTGTTACATTTTTTTTAAACTGTAGTCTGCACACTCCCCAGATATTAGAGATATTGCACACACTATTTCAAAAGGGGGATAATCGAGTCTTACCTATGTCAGTTGCTCGGGCTGGCAGAGGCCTCCTCCACTGGGTCACAAATTTATATGCGTCTAATCTGATTTCTATGATATTGTTTAACAAAGCCAAAAGAGGGGCCAGAGGAAAAGCAGCAACAAAGATGGTGGTAAAACCAAATTGTAAAACTGTAAGACAGAAACATTAGGGAGTTACGAATATACACAGTAAAATCTACTGAGTGCCTCACTGTGCCAGTTAGGAGCATTAGATGAATTACCTTTAATAATACCTCTGCCCAGTAAATACTCTTATTTTTATAGTTGAAGAAACTTTTGTTCTTATGTGATAAGTAAACTTGTTAAAGAGTAGATGTCTAGAGAATAGTCAAAACTTTACTCTATCTCAGATAATGGTATATTTAACAACGACTTTCCCCCTCCTGCCCACATATAATATGAGAAGAATGGCAAATGAATTAAACAGAAAGGGAGTAGGAGAAAGAGGAAGAAAAGGGTGGGGGGGAGAAAAAAAGCTCAAAACTACAGGCAAAGACACGTATTTTCCTAAAGGCTCTGGTGGGGACACAAAAGATCTCTAGTACACTACCCTGTCTTCTTTTTTTTGTAGATCAGGATATTGAGGTCAGAAAATATGTCAACAACTGGACTGGGAATCCATGTTTTCTTTACATAAATTAATGACATTCTTGCAGAAATTCAGACTGGGTTTGAGAATGTGGAAAGAATGGATATGGGAAGAGTTTGTTGAGTGAATATGGCCAAGATATATTGTATGAAAATATTAAAGAATTAATAAAAATGTCATTTTATAATAGCTGTAACTTTCTTTGACAGGATAGTATTTTTTATGAAGAGTTGATCTAGCTTTTTTATTTTTCATCAAAATATTTGTTCAAATATTTCAAAAAAATTGTTCAAAAAAATAAGCCTGGTATGGTGATGCATGCCTATAATCCTTTCACTGGGGATACCAAGACAGAAGGATTATGGGTTCAAGGCCAGCCTGAGTTATTTATCAAGTTCAAGATCAGAATTAAGTACACAGGGAGATTGTATCTCAAAAAGAATACCGCTTAAAAACTAGAGGCCTCATTGTGAGAAGAACCTCATTTTAACTAAATAGCATGGCTTCTTGACTGTAACATCTGTGACAGTGCACAGGACGTGCTTCAGACCTCTGATGTTGTTAGGATAAAGTTCACTTGTGTTTCAGAATGAACAGTGCGAAAGGAGAGTATTGTCATTATTGCCATTTTTCCCTTAAACCAAAGCTCATGTTAACTAGCCAAAGCAATATTAACGAGGCCACATGGCCCTGCAGAAAAGCCTCTCCTTACCCATTTCTAAGTACTCGTCCATCAGTCCATGAATATTCATGGGTTGAAGATTCCAGTCATTTTCCCATTGTGGTATAGAAGCATCCTGTATTCCCCGCTTGATTTTATGTCGTGACCACCAGTTTTGGATTAACCTGCATTAGAGAGCAGACCAAGGGCATGTGAACTGTTACTAAAGTATCTGTGGAAAACGTGTATATTTACTAAGAAACAACAAATTTCAAATAATCTATTGTTAAATCAAGTATTCTTGGAAGTGAAGATAGTCAGTCGTGTTAATTTTTTCAATAAGTGTAAACAAAGTAAATATAAACTCTACAAAGTTTTAAACCTTTAAACTATAAAGTGAAATTAAAAAAGATTTAGTGAACGTTACTAAATCCTATCATTCTAGAACTCTTTAAAGACCTCCAAACATCTAGATACTAATTCATTGCCAGTAAACTGAGCCATTCCTTGATCCTGACTAAGCTAAATTCATTTCTCCTACCTCCCCCTGTTAAAAACTCCTATGTCGCCTGTTGTCTTTAGGCCTGAGTCCTTCATTGCTCATATTCTATCATTTTTTAGACTGTTCATGTGACTATGAATGAAATTATGTTCTGCATGGAATAACGGGCCTACATGAGGTTGCAAGAGTCGTAGGCTCTGGTCTCCATCCTGCCACTTAACTTCTTTGAGTTTATAAACACATGAAAAGTTTGAACACTAATGATAACATTCTGCTACTATAGTTAAAGAAAAATATCAGCAATGGATTTGCTTACATGAATCATTGTCTGGGGCCTGGAAAACAAGTGAAAATTCTCTATCACTGGCCTGGGAATGGTCATGATACTATGAAGTCTAGAGAAAACCTGGTATGCACTGTGATGGGCTTTTGCATAATGAATTACTTAAGACCTTGAAAAAAGATACTCTAGAATGACAGGAATTTTCACAGTTCAGTTAATAGGACCTAAGGCTTAATTTTAGGTAATTGGAGACTCAGATTCCACTGGAAGAAGCAGTGCTCCAGTCACTAACCCATGGAGGTTGCCCTTGGAATCCCACAAAGATGTGAAAGGGGAGGCAGGTTAGAATTGACCCAGGTCTGCTTATTTAAATTTTATTTGTATTGATTTTGCTTAAGGTTTTAGCTGAATAGAAAATTGTGGTTTAAAATTTGAAAACTACTGTTTTGGTGATCTGTTCCATCTTGCTATTTTTGCCCAGTATTTGACATTCATGATCCAATATTACCATCAGAGTGAGACCATGTTTACAATTAGTGTCAGACATGAACAATGAACACAGCAGATCACATATGATGTTGATACAAAAAATCTATTTCTGTTTTACAATGGCCACAATTTCACTCTGCTGGAATTTATGGAGTGCTCATGGCAGGTCAAATCCTATGCCCTACACTTGATGTCTAATTTCCTCACCTATGTTTATATGATGCCTCCTATCCCATACATTTTAGAGTGATAGGAAAAGGAAAGGAAAGAACATAGCAAGTACATGAGGGACTCTAGCCCTTCATTCCTTATGCAGGCTTTATGTAGAAGAGATTTCACTGAGTCTGTTATATAACCAATATATACATATTTATACAAATATATTAGATATTCACATTTGTTTGGAATATACACTCTTTCAAAGCATTTTGTTATTTAAAATTTAAATTATATTGGGTCATTTTATTTAGTCTTTGCAAATCTCTTGTTTCACAAGTGAAAAAAATATCAGAGAGATGACATAAACTCTAACCAAAATTAGCATGGAACAGAGAAAAAAATTCAGACTGGGAGTAGATCATTCTGAACCCATGCTCTAAGTCTCCCCATAGCTTAACCCATACTCGGCATACTGCTGTGTTAATAGGACTTCTCCACCACTAGGTCAGTGGCTCAGGAAGGTCATTCATAGGAAGGCATGAAAAAAAGAATGAAAGTAAATTTTGATGAGTAAGCCTGTTTTATATCATTAATCAATGAGTAAATCTGTATATATCATGAATCAGCTCATCGGTTTTTCTTTTATATCAAAATGTCCTCACAGGATATTATCGCATCAGTTTGCTTCTAATGGTTTTTGTAGAGGTAAGACGAAAAAGGCATCATAAAAGGTCTGTCAAACTTTGTTCTGTCCAACATCTTTTGCTTGAATGTTCCATTTCGGAAGGAAAGGAGGCCATTTTTATTTAACAGTAATGTTACTACCACCTTATACCTGTTGATAGCTCAAAGACAACAGAGAATTTATTTTCTTTTCAAGATTCTGTTTTACTAATGTTTAGAAATAGCTAACAAACTGAACTAGTATTCTATGTACATTAGTTCCTTTAATCCCATCATCTGGTCCTGAAGTTGACCTAACCATATATCTTTTCTTAAATATGTAAAAATTGTGGCTCAGAAAGGCTGAACTTCCAGGAAATCATACATTTAGTAAGGAGCAGAGTGGGAGCTGACCAATCATCTCACTGCTCACGAACCCCAAGTCATAACTCTATACAAAACACATGTAAAGAGAGCATGCTCACGGATATCCCAGCTCCATGAAGTTGTTCCATATTTGCTTCAAAAACATGATGACTCCCATCTGGAGGCAGAGGTCTATCAGACAGCCACTAGGATGGCACTAAAATAGAAGAGTAAGAGCCATAAGCTTCCTGCTCCCCCCACAAAGATTTTGCTTCTCCCTCTGTGTCCCAAGCTGCTTCAAATATCTCCAATTTTAAATTGCAAGGTAAACTTTACATCTGGGGCGCATTTTCCCATGTAAAACAATGGAAACAGGTACAATGACATTTTCAGTAACCATAGTGGAATTTGGGTTAGCTATCAGTGAGTACTTGCTGTTTCCAACTGTCAATCATGGTCACATATGAAGAATGCTAACAAATGTTCTACATCTACAAACAATAAGGTATTAAGGAAATACAGTGTTTATGATTTTATTTCTAGGATCATTCTATTTCCCAATAATTTTAGATTTTCTGAAAAAATTAAGAAACTTTAGTAAGATCTCTATTACTCCGCTTTCAGCTCAAAGCTAAGAAACTAACAATAGTGTGTTGCAAACAGCGATCACCAGTGCCATTTCCTCCCTCTCCTCAAGGGCTGCTGAACAAGGCAATCAGCATACAGCATTGCATGTCTTTCTTGTCTCCCCACTTTCTTCTCTTCTTGACAGTATTTTTGTAACCTCAAGTGATTTGAAAATCACTAGATCATGTAGATCTCCTTGCCTGGGCTTTTATGAAAATTTTCTTCTCTGTGCTAAGTTTTTGCTGTTGTTTAAATTCAATAAATTGGTATGAAACACACACACATTCACTCACAGAAATATGATTTAAGTGATTACTGCAACCAACATGTGCTACTTTGAACTGCACTATAAAGGCAATTCAGGTGGAAAATGTGGGTCTGGATCTTTAGAAATCGGATCATGTCCTGCTCATAAAAATGGGGGTTCCTATGGCTTTGATCATAGTTTCTATTTCTGTCAAATTGGTACTGGTGGGACTTCAAAAGGAATGAATAATTAAGACATAAAAGAGCCTGCTTTTCCTGTTCTAGCCCAGTAGCTCAACAATCTGAACCAAAGAGTAGGTTTGCCCATGGCCATGCTCATGACATAGCAGGGCTCAGGTTCAATAATTCCAGGTCACTTCTCTCTAACATGAACATACGACCCCTGACTTCTTCCTCACTTTATACCATGTGTGTGTTCCATAGAATGTCTGAAGTTAAATCACTAAGATACATGGGACAATCACAGCTCAACAAGGTGGCTCTCTATTTTTGTAGAGAGACTTGGAGGCAAATTGACTTGCTCAGAGTCTGAGGAAGAATTACTCTGGTCTCCTTCCCACAAGGCACCATGTTAAAGATAAATTCTATTTACCAAATATGTCAGTTGTGCTGAAATGTAAGCTTGGCACACATACAGTATTATGAGAAAGAAAACCATGAGAGACATATGATTGAATCATTCCTGTAAAGGATATGTCAAAGTCAAAATAACAAGTAAACAATGATTTTGTTAAAATTGAGCCTTGAAAAATTTGTAATTTATAAATATCTTTATCTTTATTATATAGAACAACAAGAAATGATGACCTTTGTTAGTTTATACAATTCACATTGTGATGGCTAAACCCAGTGCTTAAATGCTCTAAACTTCATTTGGTAGAAAAATCTCATACTTAGAATATATATTCAGTCATGGATCAATGTGCAAAAGATCTAAGCAAGAATGAGATGTTTTATCATTCTTGGTGAGAATGTGTGTGGGGAAGGTGGTAGGGAGAATGAATGCCTTTAGTCACGATACCTACTTTGAGGAAGCTAGGGTCTAGAAAACACTGTCAGACTCCATGTCCCTTTGCTTCACCTACTTTAGAATTTTCACTCTAGACCCATCTCAATATGTGAACCAGTCATTGGTCATCTCAGCAAAATGTATGTCCAAGGTTATGCTCACATCACATCCCAGTGATGGCTGGAAATAATGACCAAAGCAAGATTTTGAAGCAATGCTAATTTTATTTGAATCATACTTTCATCAGTGTTTGGTAAATGTCAGCAATTTAAAACAATTTAATAATGGATTTATATTTTTGTGACTTTCAGTAAATTATAAAACTTCTATATTTTGTCCATTCATCTATAAAATTAATATAGCAATAATATTGCTATGAGGATTTAGTGAAATTGTATAGAAAGAGCACTTAATAAAAATTTCTGGAATATACCAGTATTTAGTAAGTGCTTGGTAAATGTCAGCAATTTAAAACAATTTAATAATGGATTNTTTAATAATGGATTTATATGATATTTTTGTGACTTTCAGTAAATTATAAAACTTCTATTTTTTGTCCATTCATCTATAAAATTAATATAGCAATAATATTGCTATGAGGATTTAGTGAAATTGTATAGAAAGAGCACTTAATAAAAATTTCTGGAATATACCAGTATTTAGTAAGTGCTTGGTAAATGTCAGCAATTTAAAACAATTTAATAATGGATTATTATGATATTTTTGTGAGATATTACATAACTATAGTGAGAGCCACAAATCCAAAATAGTTACTTCATAAAACTTAACAAATTGTATCATTTTTCTTTATACTGATTCCTATCAATTGTGCCTTTTATTTGAAATGCATAATTTAATTTAATTTCACATATAAGAATACTGTGGTACCTCTTCCTGTTGCTATTTCAAAAAGGAAGGAGCTGAAATTTCCAGATAAGATTTTTCTCTGGATGGGAAATTCTAGCAAATAGGACATTAGAATTCAAGGACGAAACATTTGTTCATTTATGACTATATCCTATCTTCATGATTACTAATGCTATCAGATAAGTCAATGAGACTGTCTTTTGAAGACCCTTCATCAGAGGCCTGTTAAAGACCCTGCACTCATACTCGCTTCTTATGTGAAGAAATTCAGAGAAAATACTCATTCTTAATTTTTCAGACTCTATAATTGAAGATTTCTAAGGCGTATTATAAATTACAATGCCAATTTTACTATTTCTTAAAGTATTCAGTCCTTTGATGGTAAATATAACCAACACATATCTCATCTGTAATAGAAAATGTGGAGGATTATGAGACATTTTACTGATAGTAGTATTATAATTATTTTTCTGGAGTTTTCAATGATTAATCAAGATTTCCCACAATTTCATAATTAAGAATAATAACATGCATTTGAACAACCTTAATGGTAGTGATAGCCCCTAAAAGGGTATCAATCTGCATCTTTGTGGTTATAGCCACTCTGTTCCCACCTTAGGCTTTGTAACTAATTCAGTCAATCCCTTTTGAAAGAAGCAAGCCTTAAGTTATGAAGGGAATGACCAAGGTGACCAGGCTTTTGTTGGAGGTGAGCATAATTCCTGTCCATAAGTATCAACAAAAATTAATTAACAGTCATATAAAAAAACAGAACAAAATAAACTGAAAATAAAATCAAGAGGTCCAGGCAATCCAAGGCTTAAAAAAGGTCTTAGTGTCCCCCTCACTCTCAAAGTCTTACTTTGTAAAAGCCTATGTAGATTTGTGATTCATTATGCACTCAGTGTTTGTCTCCAACTTGTCATCTTCAATTTTCATCTTCTCAAGTGTTGGGATTCTAGAAATATATCACGGCACTCAGCCTTTGTCTGTCTTTGGCCACAGAATACTACAACTATAACGATGGAGCCATAGAGTGATAAGGATCAGCAACAATTTGTGAAGATCTTCCCATAGTCTAGGGTTGTACTTGTTGCGTTTTGTAAATTAATGCTTACCTATAAATAATTTGGCAACATAGTCATTACTACTGCCAGTTTAGCGTGGATAACTAGATAGTCGTGAGTCATGAATAAAGGGCAAAGTATAAATTGCAAGGGTAATTAACATTTGAGCCTAGCTTTTTATTGTAAAGCATGTATTCTAAGGAAGTTTTAGGCTTCATTCATGTATAGAGACAATTTCTAAAACAATCTGGAAAGAATATAAATGAGGCCTTCCTGTGGTTTTGATGAACTTTTTATTTAATAGAGAAAAGAATTATTTCTTCTTTTTTCTGTAATCTTTTCTCAACTCTTTCTATATTATAACCTCATATTAAAGACAACATCTATTCATTGGATTTTTACAAAGGAATCATGAAAACCATTTTGACTGAGAGAATGAACAAAATTCTGATCAGGAAAACACAGACCAGACATAGACACAATAATAAAAATAGGCTTTCATAAATCTAGAGTCTCCTTTTGCTATTAAATATGCAGCTTCTATTTGGTAGAAAATATTTGATTATTCTTTATACAAAAGCAAGTTTTTAATTAGTAAAATGTCACTATATTAGAAAATTATTAAACGAGTTATTTTATGCTCCTAGAATTGAGAAAAAATTATCAATAAATACAATGCGAATGGTTTATATACATTTAAATACAGTTTAAGGTAGGTATAATGGTGCACTCATATGATCCCATCACTTGGGAGGTTGAGGCAAGAAGGCCAGCGGTTTGAACTAGTTATCGGGTGCATAGCTAGTTCAAAGCCATTGTCGATGGTGATACTCTTTTTCAAATCAACCTGACAACAACAACAATAAAAAGTCCCAAGCAAACAACAAGAACAAAACAAAAGATTTATCATTTTCATTAGATAAATATTAAATATTTTTCTAAAATGAACTACTATGGAAAAATTAAAATTTGAGGCAATTTGAAATGTGAGATTCAAATTATATTAGTTTATGAATTAATAAGCACAGAAAGCGAACAGGAAGAGCACACATAGAGAAATATATCATAACCATAGACAAAAAAAAACAAAAAAAACAGTATTCTCAACTCACTTGCCACCAAAGGAACCAAAATCAAAGGGAGATATCCCTTGACTAGTCAGATCCTTTCCCATCCTTGTGTTGGCTAAAGCATAACAATGCAACTCTATACTCTGTGTGCTGACGTTTTGAGGGATAGTCTTTCAGTCTCATGAAGACTCATGAGTGAACAGTGAACCTACCCCTTCATCTTCTTTCTCTGGGTCATACGTTTTGTAAATCAATAAAGAATATGAGCTTTCAGGACATGTGCACAGAAGTTTATTTTATGTTTTATTTTAGACTGAATTTTCAATTCATCAAAGGAAACCTAACACATTACATTTGGAAACTCACTCAATAGATAAAAATACTTTTCCAAAATGAGTATGGGATTATATTTGTGGAGCTTATAAATAGAAAACAAACAAGAAAACATGATTTAAAAACAATGAGGAAAGAGGCCAGTATATTGGTGTTTAAGTCTAAAAGTATCATCTTTTCTTTCTTTCTTTCTTTCTTTTTTTTTAAAATGTAGTTGCTTCCATTTTGAACACAAAATCTCTTCTCTTCCAAAATTTGCCTCTAACGTTCTTGGATATCTTTCTTACTCAGTCCAATACCTCCCACAGTCACTGGCCTGTCTCCATACCCATCCACACACCCACTCTCATGGGATTACTTACTTCCTCCAGTCTCCATCGCTCAAAAAGTTTATTGTATTTTCCTGGGTGGCCTACGAATCTGTAAAGAGTGTTTGAATTCATTAGCAATTAACTTCACAGTTCACCTGCTGATGCATCACACAGAGTTCTTGTGTGAGCAGCCATAATTGTTCACTGGTGCAATTTGTCTTCTCCAGTTGATATTTGCTGTGCTCAAACAACATCAAAGTAACTGACTTTAAAAGGAGAAAGTGCTGCACAAACTCAGTACCAATGAGTAGAGAAAGTGCAGATACTCAATCTGATGATATTCAATACTTTGTTTCATGAGGAACTTTAATACTGTGTGGTTCAGGCTAACGAATATCATCATAACGTACTGAATGGTTTTGTTCAAATTGTTTCTAGCTTCTGAATGTTCCCATGGAACCATGTGGATGGAGGGCTAACCAAATAGCAACCTGGGCTACTCAATTTTGTGCTTTTTTTTCTCAAATTTTAGATTGAAGGAGAAAAAATAATTAAAATCCTGGCTTACACATCAAGAAATCATAACTCAGGGATATATGAAATTATTTTCTTCTAATTTAAATATTAATTAGTTATAATTAGATGATAACTCATAGATGGTGATTTTCTTCTCTCTCTCTGTCTCTCTCATGTGCATATGTGTGTGTGTTTGTGCAAAATTTAAGTAGTAACTGTCAGAGGTTACTAGAGTAAGAAAACATGCAAAAATTATTACATAATATTCTAAGACAGAGGTAAGAATTCTCTGCTTCTATTACCGAATTGGCAACAGAGATGTTTGTGCTTTTTTTTCTCCCTGGCAATGGCAGGATGTGTGAAGTTAACTCACCTTCCCAAAAAGAATGCAATATAGAAGATAGAACTGTTCAGGTTGACAAATTGGAAAAGGAACATCTTCAAGGCAAAGCTGTTTTCCCATTCTGATTCTGTTCGAGGATACTCTGTAATAAACACAGAATATTGACATACATGAGGTGAACAAAAAAATTCTCAGTGTTCTAACTTTAAAAGTTTTTCATTCTTGCAAAGAAAAGGTAAAACAGAACTTACACAGATTATAAAATAGAAATTGATGAAAAATTATATATATATATATAATACTATGATGGAAAGAGTCAGGTATGGAAAAATCTCTTTGGATCAATAAAAGCTCCATATAGGTCACATTTGGAATGACCGAAAAGTCTAGATTGCTAAGATTTAATTGGGGAAAATCATTCTGAGAAGTAAGGAGGATTCAAAGTGTACTATTCTGTTTCTCTCTCTCTCTCTCTCTCTCTCT
>LOJH01013098.1:14289-25077 GCA_001685095.1 Ellobius talpinus | reverse complement strand
TATTAACCAATGAAAGTAACACATAGACAGATGACCCTCCTCCATCAGTAAAGCTAATGCCAAGGGAGAAGGCAAGGCACAAAAAATAACAAGTCTATAACAAAATAAAATAAAATTACATGTAAACAAAAGCATCTACACAAATGCATATCAAGAACAGAAACAAGGTCTATGACAAAATAACATCTGAGAAGACCAAAGAAAATGTGCACACAATTATAAGACTACATCAACCCAGACCATCAGGTATCTGGACAGATGAGGGAAATGTGCAGGAAGACTGGCCATGGGATGAGGGAAAAGGTAAATGAGAGAGGGACCTTGTGCTGAATGATGTAGGCAATGCTGAGAGCTGAAGTGTATGATTAACTCAACCCTGCAAGAGCTGAAAAGGGAAATAAATAATTGCCTATATGCATACATAAATTCATGCAAAAACTGCAGAAAGACAAGTGGTGGTTTGCATGGTCTCATGAAGGATTATCTCCAGATGAAGGGCAAACTGAGGGGGAAGAAGAAGGAAAGCAGAGCAGACTCTGGACAACTAGTAACTTGCCCTGTGTTTCTTCTCCTTCTCTGCCTTGCCCAGTGGCCACATGCTGAAAAGACTGCCTTTGGAACGAGATGTGTTTGAGAGTCACTTCCTACTTTCCTCACAGCATTGGAAAGGCAGAACTGTGGTTGAGTCTCAGTGTTCTCTAGGTGAAAGAGGACTTCTTCGTGTGGTAGCCACAGAACTACCATGATCTAATAGTAAAAGAATAAACAACTATAGCATATTATTACTCACTCAGTCAGCTAACGAAAGCTGGTTTCACTAGCATAGGAGAGCAATCAGTGGAAGCTATGAGGGGAAGGAGGTATGAGAATTTCAGGAGATTCAATAGCAGCTGTGCAGATTCAAATACAGCTGTGCAGAAGGAAGGCCTACAGTTCCACAGCACAGCAGGATTGACTACAGTTGACAACATTTTGGTATGTACTTTAACCAAAAGAAAGGAGTTCAGAATGTCTCGTGATAAAGAAATAATAAATGTTTAAGGAAAGAGAAATGTTAATTAGCATGATTTGATCACTGTATATTGTGTAATATGCCAAATTATTACAAATGTATGCAATCATTGTGGGATTTTTAAAAATGCTAGTGATAAAGACAATAGATAGATGATAAATATATGGCAGGTAGATGACTGACAAGCAGACACAGATAAATAGAAAATAGATGAAAGGTAAGATAGACAGACAGACAGAAAAGTAGATAGATTATATCTAATATCTAATAAAATGTCCCTTACATATTGCCCCACACCCAAGGACTCACATGTGGCAATGCTCTGACTTGGCCAGCCACAGAGGTGACAACAGAGCTTTGTAGGGCACAGTCACAGCTTCAGCTCGGCTCTCAAAGGCTCTATTGTTCTGAAGAGAGATGGACAGAAGCAGTGAGCTCAGAGTATCTCTTCTCCCTTCTTGGTCCCTGGGAGAACATCTTCCCAGCCTAACCATGTGTCTGTCGTTTAAGTAAAAGCCACTCACAGAAGCTGGCCCGCCTCACACCCAACTTTACTGCACATTTCCATCTTTTTTATGTGTTTGGGATGTTACACTAATTGTGATGGATGTTCTTTTTGTGCTCATGCTGAGGGGCAGATGATGAAGCCATAATGTAAGGTAATACGTCTATTAAAGATTTAAAATAACCTGCCTGCTGGATGATTCCTCACTCCACTGACAGATTCAAGCTCCTTGGAAGTCACTGGTGCTAAATTAAAGCCAGTGGTAGGGCGGGAGAGAGCAAGGGAGCTCAAGAGATTCTCCAGCTTCTGTAGTGCTGTCAAGTAAATGTAGCCTTTCTCTACTTAATTAAGGACGATATAATTAGCACTCACTATATATGAGGCTCTGAACATACATGGAAGGTCAGTGACTTTGGGAACTCTCAACTTAGAAAAAATGTTCTCGACTCGGAGAACAAAGTACCAATAAATAAGGAGTCATACTTTAATTTTCTAGACCAATATTGGAGTCCTGAGTTATTGATATGGTACTCAAAATGGCTCTTGGAGATGCCTGGTTTTCAGATTCCGGAAGTGAATAAAATTTGGACTGTGTGGACCAGTTATTTCTATCACATCAAGAATCTCCAATCAAAAGAAGAGAGAATTATAATATCCACCTGCCATGTTGTTTCTCACTTACAAAATGCAAGAAATAGTGAGAGATGTCTGGACCGTGTAGAAACAGGTGACCTCCCAGAGAGCACTGGGGCAGGAACCAAGCAGCCTAGATATTAATTAGTCTCTATGCTTCTTTAGGGGGCCCACCCTCCTCTATTCATAGGGGTCTAATTTCTGCTTACCACAGTACATTCGCTTTCTGGCTTGCAAGATGTTGCTGTCCACTGCCTCCTGGCACTGACCTGTATCACTACCCTCACTCAGTTCCCAGCCTGGGCTATCTGATCCACTTCTCTCTGCCTCCCAAATCCTGTTTAACTTCTAGGTAGGTATGATGAATGAAGAAATATAGCAACTTACCATATTATCTATTGAAATAAACAACAAAAACAAAGGTATGACCATCAGTAATCAGAAGTGAATAAGATATAGCCTCATTCCATAGTCTTAAAAAACGTGATTGCCAAAGAGATTAACAGAATACCTGAGCATGGTATACTCAGTCCTATCTGACTGTCATTCCAACATGCACCCACCCATCCTTAAGAAACAAATGTAGGAGGTTTATTTTTTTGGTGATTTTTTTTATTTTATTTTAAATCTCAATAATGCAATCCTATTTAGAAAGATTTAGAATTAATTTGTTAGGAAGTGAGGAAGTCCAGTACAAAGGTGAAGATGTATTTTTCCATTGCAACAAAAATAATTCTAACTCATTTAGAGAACTTACTATTCGTGTTAAACTAGCTATCTGAGCATATGAAAATACCTCACAGCCAGGGGCTAGAGAGACAGCTCTAGATTACTGATGGTAAGGTATTTGCCACTCTGACATGAGGACCTGAGTTTTATACCCAGCACTCATGGCAGCGTGTACCTGTAATCCCAGCACTGGGGTGGTGGAAACAGGATAATTCTTGGAGCTTGCTAGCCGGACAGTCTATCAAAATTAGTGAGCTCTAGGTTCTATGAGAGACTGTCACAAATAACTAAGATGAATAGTTGGAAAAGGTACCCATTGTTGTTCTCTGACCTCCATCCTCACACAGGCACTCATATAATGCCTCTCCCTCACAAATAAGTCTAGACACATACACATCAATAAAAAATTAAAGACCACAGTCTTATTACTTCATGGACACAGAAAACCAGGGTATGTTTATCCTAGTCAACTTCAGCAGAGGCAGAATAAATACTTGGACTTACTGTTTATCAGGATCCCAGACAAAACAAGGGACTGACCTAAAACACAGAGAAATCTCCATGAAAGGAGAATGTCTCATTGGTCAGATGAAAAGGAGTATAACATGGTAATATTTTAAATCTCAGAAGAAAAAACAGAGCACAGATCATCTGGTAAACCACCTCAGAACTCTTAGCTGTACTGTTATATTGATTCTGAACCAATGACATCCTAGGAACTGCTAAGAACGAGTTATTCCTAACATCTGTCTCCAAAGGGAAATAAAAAATGTCTCCATATAATAGAAAAGGTATGAAGAAGAGTTTGGCACACAGTTCCACAGCATAGTTCCTCATACATGGCATGATAATGGTGATTATATTAATACCAAGTAAGCAGGCACAGCAATACCACAGCAGCAAAAAGCCTGAAGTCCAGAGGACTTCACATACATGCTCCATGCTATGAAGCAACTTGGTAACATTATGAATTCTTTGTATTCAAAAGGGCTGAACAACAATGGATGGAAAGAATAGAGTGAGATTAAACAGTGAAGGCAGAACTCAAGGAACTAATGGGGGAGAGGCAGCACAATGCCAACACAGAGTTAATAATTAGAGCAACAAACCCAGAACAGACATCACTGAAATTTTAATTAACATCTTGAAAGTCCTGGGTTGAACACTGTAAAGGATGGAGGAGAAGAAGAGAAAGTGATTACAGATGAAGTAATAGTGAGGGCAAACAGAAATGATACAACATGTAGATAAAAATGATTCTTGGAATAGAGAACTCAAAAATGCACACAGGAATCATTAAAAGACATTCTATAGCTATATTTCTTTAAATGAAAGACCTAAAATATTCATAAATTGAAAAAGCATACCCATTCATAGGAAACATTTCTACATAGCGATTGGGACCTGGAGAAATCCCAGGCTTATTGCTAAACTTAAAAGATAAGGAATTGGGTAGGCATACAGGCAAAAAGAAAAAGTATCCCCAAAGGAAGAAAAAGTGGGCTGTCTTCAGACATCTTGACACCAGCATATGCAGTGTGGAAATACAAAAGAGGTACATCTCCAAATCCTGAAGGGAAAGTGACCCAGAAATAGATTCAGCCAAAATTTCTAATGTATGTACCACTGCCATCTTTTGAAGGCCACAACCTGGGTCAGATCATCAATATTAAGTTTCTTGATCACTGGACACTCAGACTCTTTACTCTCATATGCATACCTGCATCTTCTCAGGCCTCTTCAGCTCAGGGCTTTCTATTGCCTAGAATGTATACACAATCCTAGCACTTTAGAAATATTTGTGTTATTTAGTTCAATGTGAATGTTCAGGAAACTGTCAGATACTTCACAAGTGAAAGGGCCTGTTGAATGGTCGTCATCCAAAGGTTTGCTTTTACCATCTTTTTCTCTTCTCTTGCTAGCCTTCCCGTGATTCTTCTAATACAGAACTAGCTATTGTCATGGAGAAAGACTCTACTTGGTTGTGTTTTGTTTTCACCCAAAGTGAGTTATGGCTCAAGAAGCTTAAGTGACTTGCTTATTTGTATCACAAGACAAGTTTGTGACCAAAATGGAAGCTAGATCTAGATTTCTTTATTCCCTCCACAAGAAAATTCAATGAAAGACTGAATACCTCCCACACATATTCCTGCTAAAGACGATAACCATCTGAGTCAATTCAAAAAGATGTGTCAACATACGATAAAAATACAACTATGCAATTCCCTGATTTACAGGATCCCGTGTGGCCAGTTGCTGAAGTAGCGAAATGCCACTAAACCCAGTGATGAAGAGTCTGGGTCTTGGATCCTATGCGTACTCCCTCATCACCTGTGAAATTCAAAAGTGTTCTCTGGTAAGTCAATCTCTCCAAGATATAATCATCAAAAGGATGGTTCCTGACAATGCACAGGACCCTCTGGTCACCACAACCTGTGTCTGTTGTACTTCTGATTGTCAAGGTTCGATGGTCGTCACTAGCACTGTGAAAGCATACAGCACAATAGGAGTGGATAGAGATGTGGCTACAACTTTATAAGGTGCAAGGGCTATGGAGAAAGAACGACTTGAACTTCAACTCCATTGTGTGCCTTTTAACCTTTATAGTCTTCTGGGGATTGGGCTCTGAGACCATCCATGAGCATCTTAGGCTTCTTTCCTCTGTGATCCAATTCCGTGACTAGAACCACCATGACCAGGCTCAGGAACAGACAGTTTTATACTTCCCCTGTGATGATGACAGAAAGATAATTCCTATTTTTGTGGTTTTTCTGTTCTATGAAATTCCCACAAACACTAAATCAGTTAATGTTGAGCCATTCTGGTGGCAAATGTGATACTGGGTTCCTGCAAACCTGGGAACACAACATTCTATCAGTTGACACATATCCTGTTTGTATGTGTATTTCTGCTTAAAGATCTGTGTGTGTGTCTGTCTATGTCTGTGTGTATCTCTGTGTCTGTATGATTGCGTATATGTGTATATGGATGTATGTGTGTGTCTGTGTGTGTCTTTGTGTTATGTATCATTGAACCTATGTCAATAACACTGTAACCCAATCATTAGTTAAATTAATCTAGCATATATTTGTTGATAAGACACACGTCAGACTTATACACAACAACACAGAGGACCACTTAAAACAGCAAAGCCACCGATAGAAAACACAGAAGTGCAAAAAGCAAGTCTTCAAGAGGCAATGAAAGGGCCATTTGCTTATATTATGAAAGCTGAAAGATAACGACAGAGTTCTGGTCACCTTAATGGGGAAAGTTCACATCAGACAACTGAGATTTATCCCCTGCTTTGTGCATGTCTGTCAATGACTATCAGATTGGAGTTTGGAGTTGAGGATCACAAATGCATTTTATCAAGCTGATAAATTTGTGAATACGAAGTCCACAATAAATGTTCAATTATAGTCATGAAATTTGCTATTTTCGGGCAATCTCCTATTTTCTGGGGTTACAGCAATGAACTAACACACACACACACACACACACACACACACTTAGAAAGAATACAATATTATATCTCTCCCACAACAGAGGGATAAAGGAAATAAATGTATTAGCTATATTAAATTTCTCTTAAAAAATAAATCAGGGTAAAGGAAATCTTCTTTATTTACTTATTTATTCTGGTGTTGGGAATTAAACTCTAGGTCTTGCACTTGCTAGACAGTAGCCTTACCACTTTCCTATACCCCCAGATAAAAAATGAATTGTAATTTCGGTACTGATAATAGACTTTAATGAGAAAGTAATATTTTTCTGGTGTTTCTTTTCATATAACTATATTTTTATTTTTAATTAAATATAATTAACAGTTTCTCCCTTCCCTCTACTCCCCCAACCCCTTCCTTATACTCTCTCACTCCCTCTGAAATTCATGGTCTCCCTTTCTTTAATTGTGATGGTTTTATAGATATGTTTTATATATGTATAAATATGTAAATATATAAATGTATCCTGCTGAGTCTGCTTAGTGTTCCTCATGTGTATATGATTTTTGGGTGACTAATTGTAATTGGATTACCAATTGGTCATATCTAAGACTCATATGAGGTGGTTCATATCTGGAGACACTAATTCAAAGATCTACTTATTATTGGTAATTTACCAGAGATGACCACTCAACACACAGTATATAGTTGATTGAAAGCCTTTATTTCAGCCAGATGGAACCACACCTAGGTATTTGGGGACCTAGGTGTGGCCCTAAGTATCCAGAGAACAGGGTTTTTGCTAGCAAAGAGAAACATGTAATGGCATCTTGTCCAGCAGCTACAACGGAGCTTCTCAGAAGCAAGCAGTTTAACAGAAACTAAGATAAGCAGTTAGCTATAGGGGGTTCCATACAAAGAGCTGATTTAACAAAAGCTAGAAAAGTTAACGAGGACATTCTGATCTTGAGTTCCTAGAATAGAGTTTGATAATTTTCCATGGGATTTTCCATCAAGGAGATCTCATTCTATTTAAACCTGAGATGCCCTCAGCAAAGGATACAAGATGGAGGAGCCTCTGTTCTGCCTCTGCTCTGTCATATACTTCCTTCAGTGATGTAGGCACTTGCACAGAGTCCCCCAAAACACTGGCTCTTTGCATGCATCTGAAAACAACCCTAATTAAACTTATTGATTCATCACAACTGTATTAGGCTAGATTATCTAATATTTAAAAATACTCTTACTGAAAAACCTTCTTATGGATCTCACATCTGTTAAAATTAAATTTAAAACCTGAAGGACTAAGAAGAACCAGCTTGGAGGTGTCTGAAGGAAGAATGTACTGGCCCCAGGGAATGGGACAAATGAGGCTAGAAACGACTTCATAGAAAGTAGCATAGGACCACACGGGAAGGGGGCTAGGATGGTATGCTTAGCTCTTGGAGATCATTGACAGCACACTGGCTCTTACATACAGTGAGTTCAGAAGCTACTGCAGATTTTAAGCCTCTGCACAGGAATGGCTCACCCTGGCTGTTGGATTGCGAGACTAACAGGTGGTATATACAAATGGGTTAGATTTCAGCAACGGAAGCAGGAAGGCTGACTGCAGATCTGCTCTGCTCCTTCAAATCCAATCCCCCAGTCTCACCCCCAGCTCTGCAGAACACCTGCCACAGCCTCCCTTGTCCCCCACCTCCTCCCTGTCTCCAGGGGATCGCACAGATCTCCTCCTCCTAGCCTTCCTCCCACTACTAATTGCTCTACCCTAACCTACTCTCAAGTCCAGCAGGCTCTAGCTGGGAACCCACAGGCAACTGTGACCAGGGAAGTAAGTAGGCTAATGACAGATTTTTCACCTCTCTCAGCTACTCCAAGTTCAATCCCCCAGTCTCATCCTCAACTCTGTAGCAGCCCTTTTGCTGTGACCTCTTCTCCCTTCCCCATTCCCAGAAGACTAAGAGGACTCAGGTGGAACACATCACCATCTTTCCTCTAGTGGATCCCTACAACCCCAGCTCACAACCCACCCCACTCCAAAGTGTCAGTTCCCAATACCAAGAAACACGTTTGACCTGGAACCCACAGAGGTTACAACTAATTGGGTCCCAGAAGAATTTCCTACCAGGTAACACACAGCTACCACACTCTAAAAGAACAGAAAGAACAACAGAAACCAAGGAACAAAACACCCATGCAACAAAGACAAAAGTAGATATTGGTACCTAGTAATTCTATCTTCCTAAACCCAGATATCTAGTCGCTAGTATAAAGCCCAGGACAGTATATCTCCACTAGAGCCTAGCAACCCTACCACAGCAAGTCCTGATTATTGCAACATAGCTAAAACACACACACACACACACACACACAAGACCTGAAATTATCTTTTATAAATATGATAAATGTCTTTAAAGAGAAAATTAATAAATCCCTTTTAAAAATCTATGAAAATACTAACAAGTAGTGGAAGGAAATGAATAAAACAGTTCAAAACCCAAAAGTTGTAATAAAGTCAGTAAAGAAAACCCAAAGTAAGGGAAATCTGGAAATGAAAAGTTTGGGACTCAAACAAGAACCTCAGAGGCAAGCCTCACCGACAGAATACAAGACAAGAAAGAAAGAATTTCGGGCATTGAAAACATGAGAAAAGAAATATATGCCTTGGTTAAAAAAATTAAATCTAAAATCTTGTGGCACAAAACATTCAAGAAATCTGTAACACTATGAAAAGACCAAATCTAAGAACCAAAAAAGAAATTACAAACTTTCTGGAACTGAATGAAAATACACACACAATATGCCCAAACTATGGGACACAATGAAGGGAGTTCTGAGAGGTAAATTCATAGCAGTAAGTGCCCCCATTAAAAAAATGGAGAGATCTGATATAAGTAACTTTTCAATATAGCAGAAAGCTATAGAACAAAAAGAAGAAATCATACACAAAGGAGAAGACATCAAGAAATAATGAAACTCAAGGCTGGAAACAATAAAGGAGTAATAAACAAAAAAACATTAAAAAGAATCAAGAATCAATGAAACAAAGAGTTGGTACTTTGAGAAAATCAATAAGATTGACAGAAACCCTTATCCAAATTAACTAAAAGGAGGAGAGAGAATATCTATACAAATTAACTAAATCAGAAATGAAAATGGGGACATACCAATGAATAATAAGCAAATCTAGAAAATCATGAGGACATACTTTAAAAACCTGTACTTTACCAAATTGGAAAATCCAAAAGAATTGGACAATTTTCTTGATAAATACCACTTACCAGAGTTAAATCAAGATCAGAGAAGCAATTTAATCATACCTAAAAGCTCCAGTGAAAAAGCAATCATTAAAAGTCTCCCAATACCCCCCTCAAAAAAGCCCAGAGCTACAGAGTTTTAGTACGGAATTCTACTAGACTTTCAAAAATGAGTCAATGCCAATGGTTTTCAAATTATACCACAAAACAGAAACAGAATGGTCATTGCCCAATTTGTTTTTGGAGGCCAGAGTTACTCTTATATCCAAACCACTTAAAGGCAAAAAAGAGAGAAAATTACAGACCATTTTTTATTATAAACATAGATGCAAAGGTTCTCAATAAAATACTTGTAAACTGAATCTAAGAATACATCAAAAAGATCATCCACCTTGATCAAATAAGCTTCATTCCACAGATGCAGGGATGGCCCAACATATGTAAATTGATAAATGTGATTTACTATATAACAAACCAAGAGAAAAAACACATGATCATCTCAATAGATACAGAAAAGCCCTTTGACAAAGTTCCAACATCCCTCATAACCAAGTCTTGAACAGATTAGGTATACAAGGGACATACCGCAACAAAATGAAGAGAGATTACAATAAGCACATAGCCAGCATCAACTTAAATGGAAAGAAACCCAAAAACATTCCACTAAAATCAGGAAGAAGTCAAGGTTGCTCACTCCCTCACTACATATTCAATATAGTACTTGAAGTATTAGCTAGAGCAATAAGACAACTAAGGAAGAACAAGATATTACAAACTACCAAGGAAGACGTTAAAGTGTCTTTATTTGAAGATGATGATAGTACACATTAGTGACCCTAAAAATTCTACTCAGAAACTCCTAAAACTCACAAACACTTTCACCAAAGTAGGTGGGTACAAAATTAATTTACATAAAATCAATAGCCCTCCTATTTACAAATGACAAACATATTAAGGATGAAATCAAGGAAACAACACCTTTTACGACAGCCTCAAAAAATATAAAATTTCTTAGGATAGCACTAATCAAGTGAGTTAAAAACTTGTGTAATACAAACTTCAAGTCATTTAAGAAAGAAATTGAAAAAAATATCACAAGATGGAAAGATCTCCCAAGCTCATGTATTGCTTGGATTTGGTGCAGGAGAAGGAGCCACATTGCTAACATAGATCAGAATAATGGGTTAATATAAGCTACAAGAG
>LOJH01013097.1:0-21279 GCA_001685095.1 Ellobius talpinus | reverse complement strand
CCCAGCAACCACATGGTGGCTCACAACCATCTGTAATGAGGTCTGGTGTCCTCTCTGGCCTGCAGACATACACACAGACAGAATATTGTATACATAATATTTAAAAAAATGATATTGTCTAAATAAAACAAACATAAATGATAAAATTGGACCAACAAGTTGGCTCAGTGGGTAAATGTGCTTGTTGTGTATGCCTTTCTGAGTTCCACTCCCAGATCCCATGATCAAAAGAACTTGAATAAATGAAGGTTACCTTAGAAAAAGTGGAGATCATTAATTCTGTCTCATTTAATTTTTTTCCTTTTTTTTAAATTAAGAACTTCTGTCTCCTCATTTATACCTTAACTTATTCAAATAGGTCAATCCCAAATATACTGTGTGGCCAACCATCCCCACATCCTCCACCTCCAAGGTGCAATGGAGACCAAGGATGGGCACAGTGGGATCACAGGTGACACCTGAGAGAACAAGCCTCACCCTGCTGGTGGTGAAGGTGCCTGGGGGCCAGGGTCACTCGGCACTGTTCTGCTGGGTGGCTGGAGCTGGGTTCTCAGTTGGTGCTTCACCAGCCTTGGTCTGAAACAGATCAAAAGCAGAACTAAAATCCTTCAGCGGACTATGTTTTAAAGGGTAAAAGGTCTCAAAAGAGAATTTTCTCGCCTAGGAAAACAAGTAACAATGAACATTTCCACTTCTCTTTTATTCGTAAGTCAGAGATTAAGTGCCTTCTAGTTGGCCAATAAATACCCCTCTCCCCAGAGTACATGGCACATAATTGTTGTCACTCTGTACTTGTTCACCACTGATTTCCTCCTCTACCCACTGCTGTCCTTCATCCTGAGCTCCCAATCACTGCTAGTGTGATTCCTTCAGAGACCACAACCGAGCTCAAGTCACACATTCAGCTGTGGAACATGCAGAGCATGTTCTCTACAGATGGACCCTAAGCAAAATACTGTGCTGATATGATAAGTACCCAGTGTCACACACAGCAAGACCGTCTTAAGATGATAAAGAAGATGGCACAACTAAGGATGGTCTGGGTACGTCCCTCCTGGATGCTGGCTTTACCTCTTTGCCATCTTGTGAAACAGTGTTCAGGGGACGGGGGCGGCGCCGATAGTTGTAGGGGCGTCGGAATCCTCGGCGGGCAGATGGCTGGCTCGGACCATTGGCAGCTTGCTGATTCTCTTTATCTTCAGCCTCTCCAATAGCAGGGGCAGGTCGTGGGCGAGCAGGTCCCCTAGAGCATGGAACAGAAGCTACATGAGAACACATACAGTGTGACTAAAGGAAATGTGTGGGCAGGGGTAGGGGTGGGAGGGATCTCAAGGACACAGGGTTGGTTTACTATTGAATCAAGTGATTAACAAGTACTTGCTGAATGAATCATCCATAGACCAGACCTGCAGATGGAATGAAGTCTTGGTGAAAAACCTTATTTCTCCATTATTTTGCTCCTTCACTTGTTCACACATTTGTAGTAAACAAGCACACAGTAAATAGATAGGGTCCTACAAGGCACTTTGATAGGCACCTAGGATAGGAAAATTAAGAAAAAGTATGGTCCAGCCTCTACAAAAGATGACCCAAGCCAGGACTAACACTTACTGTATCAACCATGTAAGTAAGGAAGGTCATGGTACAAATTCTTCCCCAATATATTTTATTTTGTTTGAATAAATCCCTATTGCTAAATTAGAAGATATAGGTTGAGTATCCCTAGTCCACAAATTTAAAACACTGAATTTGAAATTTCTGAGTGCCAAAAAAAAAAATCCATTTAAAAGGCTTAACTAACACCCTGGAGCATTCTGAATGAGGATGTTCAACCAGTGAAACACATGTCAATGTTCCTAAGTCTGAAAGTGGTACCAGTTCTCTGATTCCCAGATTGTAGATGGGGGGAGGGGCAACACGTAAGACACACCAACCATCCAAAAAAGCCCATTAGTTCCCCTCACCTCAAGGGTGAGAAGAAACTGACAAAAGCCTAGATTACGAAGCTTCCGCAGTGAGATGGCTCTAGGTGGAGAGCACCTGCACTCCAAATGCATGTTCCATGGCCTGGCTTCCATCCCTGGAAGCTGTGGTAGAGATCTGCCCTCTGATCTACTCATACATGTTGAGGAACACATACAAAGGATACTTAAGGTTGAAACCAAACAAAACAGTCACCCAAAGGATGCCAGGGAATCTATCCCAAATGAGGCTTTGGAAGAGAAAACGCACATGAAAATGATCCACCCTTCACTAACAATAATGACAGTAGGGCTGGCACCCAGGGTGTATGGAGGCCACCATGATCATTACCACAGATCACCTGTTCATTTAAACTTCTCATCACTGAATGACTCCACCCATTTTGGTATTTGAAACAGGGCCTTCCTGGTAAGCCCTAATGGGTCTGGAGGCAGAGAGCCACCAGACTCTGCCTCCAGCTTTGGAAGACCGCTGAAAATGTTCAATGTACAGATCTGGCAGCCATAGCAGAGTACAAAAACATGTCAAAGGACATACAGCTACTAAACTCTTTGATTCTTCATGGGTTATGGTGCTCCACAGCCAGATTCAAAAGCCCCCAGTAGACTGCCTTGATGACTAAAATATTCAATCTCAATTTTCCTCCATTTCTGAAACACCAAACTACCCATCAATTAACTCTTGTTTAATTTAGTAAAAATTAAGCATTAAGCCAGACATGGTGTCAAACACCTATAATTTCAGACGTGGAAGGCCAAGCGGTGAGGCATGAGGAGCCCAAATTTAAGGCCAGCCTAGACTACATGGTAGATATGAGGCAAGATGTGGCTACAGAGTAAGACCCTGTGTCAACACAAGTTAAAAAGATTAAGTAATATGACTTCAAGTCGCAGGCCATGACCAACAGTCCCAGTTAAAGGAGAACAGCATTTTGACTGCTAAAGAGTAAAGTATCTTAACGCTGTGTGGAGCCCTGGGCTCTATTCCCACCATTAAAAAAAAGAAAAACTTTCAGGCTTATGACCAAAGTCACCATATCTTTCAGTAATAAACAGCCAGGAAACAGACCCATCAGGCTTATGACCAAAGTCACCGTATCTTTCAATAATAAACAGCCAGGAAACAGACCCACAGTGCCCTCCTCCACCCTGTTGCTCCTCACTGGCTATCCCCAAAGCTGTGGCAATCACTCCTACCTGCGGAACCTTGGGCGGTAAGTTGGATTCCGATGAACCTGGAGCTGTGCTCCCTCAGGGACTCCGTCCTTCATCTCTCCAATCTCACCAGCCTAGAGAGGGCAACGACAGCTGGAAATGAGTCAGGGACACAGGGCAAGGAGGGTCAAAGCACATAGGCACACGCAAAAAACTGGCTTTCAAAAGCAAACAGACTCAAGGGCTTCATTATCTGGCCTGACACCAGTCACAACAGCCCACTACTTACTGCTTATTTTTATGAATGACGGGAAAGGAAAACTCATTCTTACCCCAACTGCCTTTCCCCACTTCCTTAGCACAGAGCACCACGCTTTCCACAACATTAAAATCTGACCCTATCCATACTGAAGAGATGATTTTAGAGGCTTCAGCTACAGCTCAGGTGGCACAGCTCTCACCATACACATGCAAAGAACTGGCTCCCAGCACCAAAATCAAACACAAAAACTCATTTTATAAAAGGAAATGACACTGGATTTCTGAGCAAAGGGACACGTTCAACTGCTTCAAACTCAGAGGCACTGACCCATTAACTTATACTCGTTTTCCATCCATGCCCCCGCTGTCACACGATAATGTCTGTATGACCCACAGAAGTCGCTAAGGGTAGGATTTAAAGACTGTGTTCAACTCAGTATTGACAAATCTTAAACATAACTTTACCTATAGCTCTTCTTTGTAACTTTTTCATCTGCTTATGTCATGTAACACTCAAAAGTACAATGTGTTTGGTTTTTTTTATTTAGGGTGTGTGGGGGTGGGGGAACAAGGTACGGCAATGCAGCTGCAGCTAGCCTCAAATGTGTGATCCTTCTGCCGCAGCCTGCCAAGTGCCAGAGTTACAACTGCGTAGCCACCACTTCCAGCTTAAAAATTCCTAGGATAATGGGACCTGCCTCTAGGACTAGCAACCTAGATTTGCACCCAGGGACCCACATGATGGAAAGAGAGTGCTTGATCAGCAAAGTGCTTTCCTTGCAAGCGGGAGGACCTGAATTTAGATCCCTAGTACTAATGTATAAAGCCAGGCATGCACCTGTAATCCCATAAACAGGGAGGCAGAGACAGGCAGATCCCTGGAGCTCACTGGCCAGTTTCAATGAGATCCTCTCTCAAAAATAAGGTAGAAGGGGTTGGTGAGATGGCTCAGAGGTTAAGTACACTGTCTGAATCCAGGTAGTGGCCCACAACTACCACTAAGTCCAGTTCTGCCTCCACGGGCACCAGGTATGCATGTAGAACAGGCAGACAAAACACTGTTCCCACAAAACATGCACAAAATAGTACTCAAGTAATAGTGATGTAGAGATCAATAGAGAAGACCCGTCATTGTCCTGACCTCCACGTCTCCATTCACAAATCAACGCATCCCAGTCAGGTATGATGGCACAAACCTGTAACACCACAACTCAAAGGACTGAGGCAGGGACATCACTGTAAGTCCAAGGTCAACCTAAGCTATACAATGAGACCCTGTCTCAAGAACAGAAACACCTCCTTGCCCCTCCTCAAATATATCCTTCATCTTTTTAAGATAAAAGATGAACATTTTCATCATTTGTGAGCATGCCCACTAGTCTCCTTATGACTAATTTCTGTTTTACCCTGGATGACGGCTTCATGTTCACGTTTGTTCTCAACAGTTGAAACAGACTAACCCTATTTATCTCCACTCTATCTCTGATTAAGGCACATAGGCCTCTTGAAACCACACTTACCTCTTTCATTTTAAAACAACCACAGTGGGACATACAGAACAATCCTCAGACTACATTATAGTTTTACCAGGTGTCAATGTCCCTTACAGCAAGGTCTACTTAGGATCATGTATTAAGTTTATTTATATTTCTTTTAGGCTGGGATGTTTCACCTTTCTTGGCTTTCATGAGCTGAGCATCTGAATTTGGGTTGCATTACATTTAATTCATGTACCGCTGATAGGAAAGGTCCCCACTGAATGCTCTGTAAGAAAGTCCCTTCACAGCCTGTAAACGTCCTATTCCTCAAATGTTTCCCATGGCCACCTATTTATTTCACCTGTATGGGCTCGTAGGTTTCCACTTTACTCATCAAGCTATACTCTGTTACATTCATTACTGGCCAATAGGAACTCCTGCATTCTGGCTCACAGCCTCTTGATAAGTCTCCAACATTCTTTAAAGTACTTCCTGCCTTTTTGGGACAGGATGCTAAAGGTTTGCACTGTATTTTCTCTGACCCAGCTCAGACAGCATACATTTCTAGAAAGGGGCTTCTTTCTGTTGAAGAACTGCACCCAGAAACAACAACTGGGGATGGGGTCCCTTGCTTTGGGGTCTTTAAGAAGCCAGGCACTCATAGAACATACACATGCAGTCTGACGTGTTACCTGTGTGTGCCTACCTTCATCTGCCTCTTCTAGCACCTTTGGCCAGAAGTTCTTCGTATGTTAAATAAGCAGCAAATGAGGCTGGGGGAACTTTAGCACCATCAAACAAATCAAGAAAACTACCTTGCCATGTTTCCACATTTCTCTGAGCTCCTCTACAGATACACTGGCTACAGAAAACCCAGCCCGATCACTATCAACCATCAGGAACATCAAAGAGCACAGCATGCAGCCTCTCTTCCCACTTCCTGACACAGTTCAACTTCTCACCGTAACACTCCACTCCAAGTTATCAAACCTGACCATCAATCTCAGCCTCATTTCCTCTACGTCTGAACTTCTGTAACAGTTCCTTCCTGGAATATCCTCCAAGCATGTCCCTTCCCACAGCCCTTTGCCAAGCAATATTCACCCTCTCAGTCTCAGCCCTGACACCGCAGCCCTGGCAACCCTACGGCAGCTGCAGCTCCCTTCACTGACCCTCCCCACTCTGCTGTCCTTGGTGCCATTGCTGTGCTGCACTGAAATCTCTCCACAAAAACCACAATCCTGTCACCTACCACACCTTAGATGACCCTTTCCTCTGCTCAGCTACCCTTGACCTCTCACTGCTTTTTCTGCCAATCTTGCTATAGAAGAAAGGCTTTCAAAATGGTTTCAGCTTCCTCCTGCAATTCAATCTTTCTTTATTCTTCTCAAATTTTTGCTGAAGTCCATGAGGTACCAACTCCTCACACCACCCTGTTTAAAGCACTACCCAGCCCTGACCACAGAGCCTCACTTGCTCTGGTAGTGCAGTATCTGACTCACACATACACTGTTTACCATGGTCCAACTCCTTGATTTGCTCATTGCCCCCAAAAGTCTTGTCAATCAAGAATAGATGCTTATTCTTGGCTCACATGCCCATCTTTGCTTCATCACACTTACAGCCAAAGGTCCTTACTGAGCTTTGGTGGGAATGACCTGCCTTCCCCAACATCTCATCCTGCTCACTTCCTCCCTGCAGTTACTACCCCAACCACATGCCTGCCTTTAACATCCTGAACACTCCAACGACAAAAGATAGGCAGAAAATATAGTGATCATTTCATTATCATGTGTGGGGGTACATGATGTATAATTTTTTTGCTTTAGTTTCTCAAAGCAGGGTTTCTCTGTGTAGCTCTGGCTGTCTTAGAACTCTACACCAGGCTAGTCTCCCAATCAAAAGTTGGATTAAAGCAATGGAACATCATGCCTGGCTATTCGATGGGTTCTTGTATCCAACCATGTTTGAAACAGGGTCTTTTGTTGTTTGGTACTGTGGAAGTCAGGCTAGCTAGCCTGCAAGCTTGTGGAGCATCTATTATGTTTGTCCCCAATCTTCCTGTAGGGAGCAGGTACTACATACACACACTGCTAGGCACAGCTTTACATGGTTTCTAATGATTTGAGCCTGGATCTTTGTGCTTGCACGGCAAGAGTATTAAGAACCCTGGTCACCAAAAGTTGTAATTTTTAAGAACATTCAAATCTCTTTATTTGTAAGAAAAGCAACAAAAACATGGAAGCCACACTAGTTATTTCATAGGCTGCTGGTAAGATGAAATTAGAACTGATTTCAAACATCTGCACCCTGTAGGTGCCACGGTGCTGTTTCCTTTTCTCATCAATGACTCTCTTAAGTTCAGGGGCCAAATACACATACCGCCACAGCTGGCTACTGATAAATGCCCTTAAGCATTACACAAACACTACTGCTCCATGGAATTTCACTCTGCAGTAGGTATCAAAGCCTTTTCTAACTGAACTTAATAGTTTTCAACTACCCTAGAGATGTATGCTTACTTACTTTTTAAAATAGTTTATGGCAATGCTATTAAAGATGCCTAGTTACATGTAAAAACATGTTTACTAAGTTTGATTTCAGCTGTAGATCTGGCTTAAGGAGACTTAGGAACTATGTGCCAAAACTGAAGTGGTATGCACGACTCTTGCCACAGACATCTACTATGTGCTTTGCTCTCAATGTGGAATGGCTATGGCTGGCAAGCATTACACACAACCACATGCAGTTCCATGTTGCTGAGAGGAAGCACGCTGCTAGGAAATCAGCAGTAAGTCATATGACACTCTATGGCACTAAGGAACCATTTTGTTCTGGTCTTCAGTAGGTACTATCCTCTTTTAAAGAGTGAAAAGAATCACTGTGGTCTCAGGAAGCATACCTCATACATGCCGAACAGTATGGTTACCCCAGGAAGTCACTGCTAAAGCAATATAGCCAATGTTACAACTCTGCTGACTGCTCTTGCCCTCATTTCCTAGAAGCCAGAGTGCTGCCCTGAAGACGCCTACCATGCCTAGTGTACCCAGTGTTCCCATCCATCTGACACGGCCTGTTATTTTTAGCACATTTGTCAGGAGCAGCTGTTGAAGAGTTAGAAGGGGAAAACAAGAAGCCTTGTAGAGACAACAGTCATGCATGATGGGAAGGGGGAGGATACAGCAGAGACTGAACATAATGTTCAGTCAAAACATGTGGGGGTGGAGCCCAAGCACACTAAAACGGAAGCTGCAGCTAGTAATAAATCAGGGCCCAAGTTCCCCAGGAATTCAGACATTGCTGTCAAGCTTATTACACATTCACAAAAGCTCTACCCATTTCCAGCACTCAATCTGTAGATTCTTAGCTTGCCTGAAAACCAGCACTTTCATTTAACACTTTACATTTTCCAATGTGCTCCACCCTCGTGTTTAATAGAACATTTTAGTAAAGGCACCTGGTGCCGCCATTCAACAGGTGAACAACCATTTTTCTCAAAATTTTAAATAACCAGTAGTGAAAACAGAATTAAAATTTAGGCCTTTTTGGAGATCAGAGTCTGAGTCCAAGTTCTTACACATATCACCTCTGTCTCAATATGTAACACAGGCTAGTCCTAAACTCAAGACTCCTCCTGCCTCAGCAGGCATCACCATGCCTAGCAGGTTTTTCTTACACATTTACAAACTAAATACTCTATCCCATTGTCCCATAAGATATGCATGTTTATGATCTATTTCAAAAAACGTTTCTGAGAGTGTTCTCAACAGGCAGAGTGGGCCTTGCCTAAGCTTTGATAGTATGGTAAGCTGCAAACAATGTGTTACTTCCGGTAGCTGGAGTTGAAGGAGGAGGAGAAGGAGGAGGCAGAGAAGGACGAAGGGTGAGGACTGCTGAGAAGTCCCTGGTGCATTTTACCTGCATTCTGTTGGGATGGGGAAAGACCCGTGAGCGATGGTCAAAGGTCTGTCCCACGTGGTAAGGCGGAAAACGCCGCTGCCGGTATGGAGGGCGATACTGGGGACGGCGCAGCTGATTCCTGGCCCCAGAGAACTGCCCATCAGTGGAAGGGGGTTCAAATCCTTCACTGCTGCCGCTCCCTTCCTCCTCCTCCTCCCCAGTGTACTAGCGAAGCAAAGAAACAGAGTTTCAGAAGAAGTTACAGCCAGGCAAGAACCAAAGAATATCACTTAGGATGGCTATCACCAGGAAACACCCACAACTCCCAGAGCAGTGACCATTCATTGTGTAGACACAACACTGTGCAGACACAGGCATGTAGATTGCCTGGGATAAACTACATGGAGATTAAAGTAGATCTATGCAGATAACATATCAAGCAGCAGAAAAGCAAGAGCAATCAATCTATTACCAAATCTACTGGCACTGAATTAGAACAGCCGTGCTATACACTGTTTGGCTCCTTTCAATGTGTCTCCCAAATTTACCCAGCACGGAAAGTTAAGAACTGTCAAGAAAAAAACTTTATGATGCCATCAGCAGATCTGACCCAGGCAGTATGCTTCCTAGGGCAGCTGGGTCTCTGAAAGCCTTCCAAGGGGCAACAGGGACAAAGCACTCCCCAAGTTCCACTAAGACGTTGATCTCTCACTAGCATACGGTGGGATCTTCTAGCATACAATGGCATGCAGTCCCTCAAAAGGCCAAACACAAAACGAAGAGTCCGACTATCTTCTATTAAACTATACATCAGAGACATCCAACAATGAAGTGCAATGCCAGTCTGCCCTCCCGATTTGCACAGGATTTTCACTTAAAATGTTTTATCGCTAAGTAATGTTATTTTAAATGAAATATTTTAAGGTAATTTTAATGTCTAATATAATAGCAGTATAATACCATCAACGATTCTGGAATCTTTAACACCAGTTAAAACCTAAAAGAGGGTTCAAAAATCAAAAAGCTTGAGGGTTAGGATGAATTGTACCCTTCCATTTGAATATCTAGAAATAAGGTTTAACTGTTATACTAACCATTTCTAAATATAGAACTTAAAAGGGGATTAATCACTCATTTTTCCTCTATTCATTATTTTAACAAGTCAAACCAAGAAACACTCAAGAATTTATTACCTCAAATCTCATTTAAGCCAGTCTTATGAGAAATACCTGCAATTCCTTTAAGGTTAATTGAAAATGAATAAGCTAGTGACCAGTCTCTCTTAGAGGAAGGTTTAAAGCATCAAACGAAATCCACAAGCCCAACTAAACTCCCCGCAGAACTGGTTTGGTCTAACCTCACAAACCAACAGCACAGTTCCCTGGGGTACCGGGGCTTAACTCAAAGGCCCATCCGTGTTAGACAAGCACTCTACTACTTAGCTATATCCCAGCCCTCTTTTTACTTTTCATTTTGAGACAGGGTCTCACACTAAGTTACTCAAACTGGCCCTGAACTCACTCTGTAGCCCAAACAGGGCTTGAACTTGCGATCCTCCTGCCTCAGCCTCCCGAGTAGCTGGGATTACAGACCTGCGCCACCAGGCCTGGCTCATTCTACTCTTTATAAAACCTGTATGAATAAATGATGTACAGTTATGTAAAGATATATTTTGCATGGAAAATATTCACCACATCAATTTTTGAAGGCATAACTCTTAAGCTCATGCAGCTAAATCTTTCCTAAAAGACCTTTACAAGGCAATCACAATGGCACCACCATTGCTGACTATACTCGGAGTCAGGACAGTAGAAGATTCCACATAGATAATGATTTATCTTTTCTAGCTCTTGGAGGGTACAATCTTTAAAAAAAATTTACCCAAGATTTTCTACCACTTTTACCTCTGAATTGATGTAGACATCAAGCTGATCACAGCTAGAGATCTGGGCCATGAACAAACAAGTTAACATCACCAAAGCAAACTGCCCATCCCTGCCCCTCAAAGATTAAGTGATACATGCATGTGCATTTATGTGGAGGCTAGAAGCTGACGCTGGGTGTCTTTCTCAATCGTTCTCCACTGTATTTGTTGAGACAAGGACTGTCACTGAACCTGGAGCTCATGAATTCAGCTAGACTAGCCAGACGATGAGCTACAGGGATCCACTTGTCTCTGCCCCAGCATTGGGGGCTACACACATCTGCAACAGCACCCAGCAGGTGCTGACTTAGGGTCTTCATGTTTGTATGGCAGGTACTTTGAGCTTTCTGGTCAGTCCTCCTGACTTTTTTAAACAAAAAAACAGGAAAATATATAAACAAAAAAATGTAAGGAATGCAGTAAAAACATGGGACAGTAGAGGACAGTCTGGAAATCAGAAGCACTTAGAAAAAGATGTGTGTCTACCAAAATGGAGGCAAGTATTTTCATCTGTAGATTTTATTTCTTTTTCCTTTTTTTTATTTGAGACAAGGTCTCACTATGTAGCCTTGGCTGGCCTGGAACTCAGGAGATCATCATCTGCCTCCCTCCCTCAGTACCATCCCCCCATGTATTGTGATTAAAGACAAGAGTCATCCATCATGCCTGACTAATCTGAAGATACTTCATTCTTTTGAGATTTTTCTAAAGTTTCTCTTTGTATGACATAAGCAACTAAGCAACTTCCACACTGTGCTAACTCTGACATAAACACCAGGTGCTGGCACCAGGATCTACTTCCACAAACATCAAAAATGTATAGTCTTAATTCAAAGCTAGCAAGGTCCTTCCTCATGATCACAATTGGGTTCATAATGTTTACCTTGAGAACATTCCTGTAAACTGAGCCAAGAATGCTCCAGCCAGATTCACCTGAAAATGCTTTCACCTGAACTGAGACCAACCCAAAGAACTAAAAACCAGTAACCACTCACCTCTTCCTTGCTTTGCAATAAGAGCACAAAGTGGGCCCTTAACTGAAGCAAGTTGCTTAGCAGTTCTGCGGCCAGCATGCACTGAGATTATCAAGATATCCCCGACTCCTGCTAACTAAATGCCGACGTTCTTAGAGGCCAGCTATCTCAGCGCCAAGGCAGAAACAGCTTGCACAGCTGGGATGGGGAACCCCAAGCCTGGTGCCAGTGAATACCACACGATGAGAATCTGGCCGAAGAGAAAGCCTTTGGACATCCTGACACCTTAATTAAACCTTGTTACAAGATACTTGAATGTTACTTGTCACCAAGTACGTCCTAAATGGTCTAACTTCTGACTGTCGTGTTTTCAATAGCACAGGTAGCCATAAATAATATCTGGGCACTAAAAAATTGCCTTCAAAGAATAACCACGTCTCTTTTATCTCAAGGACACGGCACCTTCAAATATGGCACTTATCTATTCCTATGTTCATCCTGTTTTAAACATGAGAGTATTTGTGATCAGGGACCAGGGACAGACAACATACATTACGAGGAGGTCCACGGCGTCTGCCATAGTAGCCGCGTCTGTAGCGGCGCCGATCAGCAGCATAACGACTCCCTTCTACAGGAACTCCATCTGGACCAGTCACATTTGCTGCTTCAGCACCCTGAGGAAGGAAACAGAGGCTCTCCAATTTTCAAAGAAACCAAGTAACTTCCTCCAGCAACAGACAACTTTTATGATAAGAACCCATACTGTGATCCTAAAAACACTGCTTTTCCCACCTCAATGAGAGTGCCTGACCTCTGTAACTACACACCTACGGCTTGAGAAGCCCCACCTCCTTGTCTAGTCAGCCAAGTTTAGGATCAGTGCATCTCTTTTAGAACACAAATGAGTGACTACAACACACACCAATGGAAGGGAACTGAAATGCAATGAAACCTACTGCCATACCCTGAGATACCATCCGAATCCTGACTGGTTGGCTCCAGCTGCTCTCATCAGCCCTGAGTTACTACTTAGTGGGAAACATCTCTGAGCTTCACAAAAACAGAGAAGAAAAGGCCCTGATTTAGGAATAATCTCCACACACTGCTCTCCTTTAGGTCTTCCTGTTATATTCTTGACAATGACTTAAGAGTCTTTCTTCTACCCCCAGGTGACAGGGACAGAAGCTAGGGGCAGGCATGCTAGGCACAGTATTCTAACACTGCGCTATATCCCCAGTCACCACACCACCATATCCACCCACAACAAGCATGTATGGAAACCTTCTGTGACATATAGGATATAGGGATCAGAAAGCTTCAACCTGTCCCATCTGGGATCTCAATCACTTCTTCTCTACTATGCATCTAGGTGCAGAGCACAGAATGGTTTGGCCAGTGTGAATGCCAGCTATCAAGCCCTGGGTTTTCCCAAAGTCATCCTGCATACCTGTCTCAACCCTAAATTCTGAACACTGTGAGACAAGAACACCAACTGGAGTGCTTTGTCTCCTAGGTCCCTTAGAGCAACCTATACAAGGAATAGGCTGCGTACACTACCCAAGAGGTTGCTGTCTGCAGCCATTGCACACCAAGGGTCCACCAGGAGAGGAACCCAGTCGGCTTAATTGGTTGCAGTCAAAACTTTTTCAGCAGGAAGGCGAGAGGGGTGTACTTCTGAGGCAGAGTTTACTGTATGACACAGGCTGGCCTTACAACCTGCAGCGTTCCTCCTCCTTCAGTCTTCCTAGTGCTGGGGTCACAGGCAGGTACCACCATGTTTCTGTGGTGTTAGGAAATGAACCATGGATGGGTTTTACGCACTCTACCATCTGGGCTACATGCCTGACCCAAGATAGTTTGTGTTCCAAAGTAAAACAGACTTTGAGAAACTAGCATTTATTCTAGAGTTCCTTTATAAAACAAGAAACTAAAATATATAGCATACCGAATATTTATAGTGGTATCCAGTAAGATATTTCTTTAAAAAAAAATTAACTTTATTTTATGTGCATTGGTGTAAAGGTGTCAGATCCCCTGAAACTGGGGTTACAGACAGTTGTGAGCTGCCATGTGGGTGCTGGGAATTGAACTCGGGTCCTCTGGAGGAGCAGCCAGTGCTCTTGACCACCGAGCCATCTCTCCAGTCCCCCCAGTAAGATATTTCTGCCTCTACTTCCTCGGATCATAAAAAAACCTAAATATTATTTCACTAAGGCTGGAAAGCCACTTACACAACAAAACTGTGTGCTGGCACACTCTTCCACTACCAGCTTCTCACCTTTTCTCCTTCAACCACATCAAACTCTACAGTTTCTCCATCTCCCACACTGCGCAGATACTTGCGTGGATTATTCTTCTTGATGGCGGTCTGTCAAGAAAAACAGAAAACTCCATTGAAGGTACATTCCAATACTGAAGGTATTCATCAATTTCATGTTAGCACTATATCTGTATTTTACTTAAAACAAAACAAAACAAAAACAACTCACACTCCCATCACCTTGCCATCTCCAAAAAACACTCTATACCACATTGAACATTTCTTTCTTGGTTTCAGGGTGCTTTAAAATGTATCCTCAGTAGGTGCATTAAGGAGATAGTCATTCTTGTGCACTCTGCCACCCAGTCAAGACACTAAATCGGTCAGTTACATCAAGCCAAGAGGCTCCTGAGGTTCTGTCTATGGCTCCTTTCACAAGTGCAAAAATGCCTACACAAAACCTTATACAGACACATAAGCAAGGTTTGGGGATACAGAGGTTTTATACACAAAAGAAATTTTTGGCCTCAAAAGCTTTTTTAAACGGCTGGCAGGCTGGAGCGATAGCTCAGTAGCTATGAGCACATACTAATCTTTCAAGGGCTTAAATTGGGCTCTCACACCCACTATGTGGAAAATAACTATCACCCAGAGGATCTGGTGATTCTTCTGGTCTCCACAGGCACTGCACACATGTGTATATAACTACCCCCCCACATAAATAAAAAGAAATGTATGTGTGGCTGAACAGTGATGCATGCTTGTAATGCTAGCATTTGGAGGTAGAAGCAGTAGGATCATGATTTCAACAATAGATTCTTTCTCAAAAATAAAGATGGGCTTAGTGGCTCATGTTTGAAATTATCAACACTTGGTGGGGGGGCGGGATGAGGCAAGAGGATCATTATGATCTCGATGAAGATGATCATTATGATCTTGAGGCCAACCTGGGCAACAGAGAATTCAAGATCAGTGTAGACACAGAATAAGAAATTGCCTCCCAAGGTAAGTAAAATGACTGATTTAAGAAAAAAGGAATAACATATCAAGGAGATAAATGTTTATGACCATAAATATTATGGTGATATAATGATAAACAAGATCATTTCGGGAATGACGACACTCAGGTGTAACCTGGTCTCTATGTGCTATCCACTTTATGGATGAGGAAACATGAGGTCAACAGGTGACTTATCTGAGTTAGCAGGGCTCAAATGGAGATTTGTATCCCTACATTATGTCTGTAAGTTCTCAACATTTCACACCTCAGACGCCACTCCTATCCGACATCCGCACCTACGTCGTCTACTTAGGAAAAGGCCCTTTCTCTTTTTCAAATATGAGCAGAGAGGAAACCTCAACAAATTTCCACTTCCCTGGCTGGTCATCTCTAAACAGTTAAAGGGCTGGGGAGTTTCTATGGAACTAGGTCAACCTTATTTTATAAAGCGATTAGACATGTGTAATCCAGCCTTCCTCTACTCTGAGTAGGAGGGAGAAAAGAGGGGGGGAAAAGTGAGCCAATAGGGCAGAGATATCACCCTCTCCAGAAGGAGACAGCTCAGGACAGGATGTATGCACACAACACAACATTTAGCCATTCCAAAAAACAGCCCCTCCCTGCCGGCTTGTTCCCTTTTTCCTGTTAAACTGGGCAGGCCTCGACACACTGAGGTGACTCACCACACAACCTCATGGGGCTGGAATCGGGTCATTAGCTCACAGCCTAGGCCTCCACTAGCATGGAAATCCCTTTCTCCCAGTAGTCACTGAACAGAGGGAGCTTCTCCCAAAGGCCATTAACCTCCAGATGTTTCCATCAACTTCCTTTTCAGTGTGTTAGGACTTATCTCAACAAATCTACTCCAATTATCTAGATCAACAGAAACGTATCCCACAGGGCAAATGAAGGATGGAAAATACAACCATAACTATAGTCTTTATATGTGGCTATCCCCCAACTGCCCAACACACCAACCCAAACACGAGGCAACAAGGAGAGCACAGCAGCCATTGCAGATCAGTGCGCCACTGCCACGCTTTCTCATCGAGACACTGACAGCGGCATGCTTCTTTCAGACTGAATATACAAAAGGAACAGCAAGAACAGGTGCGACTTCTAATCTACTCTATAAAGCTAACAATCGAGGATCATAGTAAAGAACATCTGAGGACCGAGACACATGAAGTAGGGTTCCACGATACCCGCTTGTTTCAAACAGAAGGGAACTGGAGGGGGTTGAGGGATGGTCCATGGCGCTAGACATGTGCTCGACATGTCTGAGTCAACAGGAGGGAGAACTGCCTAAGGAATGGGAAGAGTTCTTATGTCTTAGATACACATCTAACCTTCTGCTTCTGGGTAATGTTCACGAGACTAACGAGTTTTATCTACCACCATGGGCTCAGGCAAAAGCCAGGTTGCTCTGGCCAACCACCAAGAACCACAAAATCAGGCCAGTCAGAAGCTGACATGGAAGCAGCTGTCTGGATAAGGACTCCTAGGCTCTAAATACCAGAAAGGGGTTTAACTGAGTATAACTTCATTCAAACTTGAAAAGGAACGACACAAATGCTTAAAATCCGTTAATATGATGGGATATGAAGGTTTATCTACCACTCTTAGTAATGTTGAACTGAGCGCTGATTCCAAAAAACCAAAGGAGCTCAAGATACTGTACTCATTTGCAGAACTCAAACAGACCATGTAAGTAAGTATCACTGCTAGAATCCCTCTTACCTGGTGCACAAACACGTCTTCTTTAGTGTCATTTCTGTTGGGAGGCAGAAAAAACAAACTCACCATTAAAGGTTCTAAACATTCAGAGAGGCTTCAAAGAACAAATGTATTGACTAAGATTTCAAGGCCTAAAAAACACAACCTTTTAAGTAGTTTGTCTTTTCAAAACAGATGCCTAGAACCAATTCCATAACCCCCATCTCTCCCAGATGCCCCTTGACTGCACCCCATTGCAATGCAGAGATCCAAGCACTGGATTCCACACAAACACCCCTTGGCTCTCATGTCTTTCTCAATCACATGCTATGTAATCAGAGCCCTACGTTTTCCTCCTAGCAAAAGCAAGACAGTCAAAAGGACAGGGCACAGCTGTGAACTAGGCTCTCCTTACACTGAAACTTAAAACAGCCCTCCCACTACCCCACCCTAACCTCCACCCGACCCAGACAGATAAAGGAAGAAAATGGAGGAATTGGTTTTTAAAAAGCAAAGAAAGAGAAAATCGCCAAGACCCTGTAAAATGCATCCCCATGTCTCACAGCGCTTGTGGTCAACTTCACTGCCAAGTGGTCACAAGGGACCACGGTTTAAACACTGGTTTCCTCACAGGACTTGGACCAAACCAGGGCTGGGCTTACAGCCCCAGTTCAGTTCCTCATTACTGTGTGACCTTAAAGGAAGCTGCTTAAGCAGGTTCTCTTTTCTCCGTCTGCGAAACCATGGATGTAACTAATGTCCTCCCCACCCGACTGTAGTTTTCGTTCTGCTGCCTGCTATCGGCTACAGTTTACGAATATTTTCAAATGTGTCTCAATATAGTCACCAAAAGCTTGGAAGAGAATATTTACTGTGCTTAGGAATTTCAAAATGTAAATATACAGTCTATTAATAAAGTAGGACAATGGATTTGTAACTGCCATTGCTACAAGGTGGGTACAAGACACACAGACACATACCGATTTATAAATCCATATCCATTTCTGACGTTGAACCATTTGACAGTGCCAAGGACTTTGGTGGCTAAAAACAGGATTAAGCAGATGTGTTAGCACCTGACCTACAAAGAGATAAAGCTCACATCACTAAGGTCCTGGTATCATCACACTAAGCCCAAACATCCTTGAGTAAACCATTAATGGCTTAATCCCCCACTACCACCAAAAAAAAAGGAGAAGAATGTGGAGCTGTGATTATCATGTAGTACTTTCTACCAAGGCCTCAGGGAGTGGTCACGTGTGCCTGGACAATTCGGTGGTAATTAAAACTAAGAAAGCTGGGTGAGGGAATGCTAGTGAAGACTCAGTTCTAAGGCAGAAGTGGCTGCACGTGCCTATAAACCCAACACTTGGGAGGTGAGATCAGGAAGATCAGGAGTCTGAAGCCAATGTGGGCTGCATAAGACCATCCTTACAAAATAAAAAAGCCCAGGACATTCCAGGGCTGGGGATTTGCTTGGCTCAGTAGTAAAGCACTTAGCATTAAGCAGGCAACAGGTATGATCCTCAATACAAAACTAAAGCAACAACTACAAAAGGACAAAAAGAAACACATTCTAGTTATCCACTCACAGACGTTTCCTATGTGCACAAGAAGAGTCACAGAGACTGTACAGATAGCTGGGCCATCTTATCGTTTTCATACTTTGAAATACTAGGCAAATTTTAATAAGCAGCACAGTAGCTCCTTCTTAGTAATAAACCTACAAAGATATAAAGATACAATGAGGGCTGCTCACCAGTCCAGAGTAATATTAGAACTGATGCTGTCTCATCCCAGTTCTGTACTTGCCGTCCAGGACACAACAAGGCCCTTTTCACACCAAGGTCTCTCCCTGCAGTCTTCAGCTGCTGAGCAGGGGACCCTGGCACGCTCTACAGTCAACTTGATTACTGTCTCTAGTCTGTCGCATGCAGGTTAATTTCTCTACAAAGTCTCACTTGAGAATTCATGAAGAAAAACAGTCTAAATTTTTTTTGTAGATACACATTAATCTTAAACTATTCCAAACATGACTGCTGGAATCGATGGTAAACGCCAAATTTAGTATCTCTAGGAAATAGATAGGTCTAAATCCAGGAAACACACAAGACAATATTCTAAACTCAAACAGAAAACCTGGCAAGATGCACTTAAAAAAGGAAAAGCTTGGGAGCGAACGGTACAGATCTAGGCTGCCTCTCAGAGATGATGCTGTTCCGACTGTGGCACAAGGGCAGGCTTCTCAGCTTTTTTTGAAAAGCTATTCGGCCTTCAGTTTTAAACCAATCTAACTGGCTCTGCAAGGCAAAGGGGGAAAATTGAGGCTTCAGGTGTCAGCACCCAAAAGAGGCCAGGTTTGAACGGACAAACAGCATGACCTCTATGTCAGGCTTCTACATGCGAGGATTTTGTGTTTCTTTTAAAATCTCTGGATCTATAAATAAGACTCTTGGAGTTCTGACTCTGGACCTACACAGACTGATCTGACTCTGGACCTACACAGACTCTGAGTTCTGACTCTGGACCTACACAGACTCTGAGTTCTGACTCTGGACTTACACAGACTCTGAGTTCTGTCTGACTCTGGACCTACAGACGCTCAGAGTTCCGAAACAAACCAACAGAGAAGGGTGACACTAAGCTGGGTGTGGTGATACACCTGTCATCCCAGCCCTTGAGAGGTGGAGGCAGGATGGCAAGGAGTTAAAAGTCCTCCTCTACTTCAAAGAGTGAGGCCAAGGCCAGCCAGCCTGGGCTACTTAATGAGACCAGGCTGGAAAAGACAATAGAAATGCAAAACCAAAAGATGCACACAAGGAAGGTGAGGGGCAAAGGCAATGAGAACATCACAAGGGGAAAGATGAACAAGAAAAATCTGTTTTCAAGGCTGAAGGTGTTTACTTCTCAAAGTAGATTTAAAAATACTAATTCAGCTGAGCGGTGGTGGCGCGCGCCTTTAATCCCAGCACTCGGGAGGCAGAGGCAGGTGGGTTTCTTGTGAGTTGGAGGAAAAAAAACAACCTAATTCTCCAAATATTTCCAAGGACTTAATATAACCCAACGAACTGACTCACAGTTACCTACTACAAACATTGAAGCACCCAACAAGAAATTGGTGGAGTTCCCCGCCCCGGTTCTTTTTAGTCATGCAAACTGTTTTCCCTAAAGGACCACATGGTGTAATCCAAAGTTAAGGCCCCTTTGCAATGACCAGAACGAGAGCATTCAAGAACAGATATCCATTTCAGTCAGCACTGGATGCAGAACACTTTGGGCATCCATGTGTCTGCTTGGCACAGGAGATAGCAGACCACAGCAGACAAAAACAAACAGTGCTCAAGTGTCAGGTAGAAGGCTTGCCCTTCATTTTGATAGTCTGGACTTTTGTGTGGCAGGATGAAAGACATCAGAGTGATCACTAGGTATCTGGTGGAAACAGAATTAACTGTTGGAGATTGCGGAAATTAACCTTCATTTATCGGCTCCCTCCATCTCTACAGACATTATCTACCAGAGTGCAAGGATCAAGTGAAAACCTGTAAGATTCCATCTGCCCTCACTAAGGTATCATTAAGAACCTGCTTTGGTTAGCAACACCGGGTCCTTTCTATCTTTCATTTTGTGTGGAAGTGTTTCAAGCAGCATCCTGGTGGAAAGTACCACAAAGCAACACTCACAAGACTTTTAAGCAACTTTTTTGGTCCGGATAGGGAAAAAGAAAAAAAGCACGTAGTTTGGCAGAAACTGAGTTTGTAAAGCCTTGGAAAAACAAGAACCGAAGGATTGTCGAGAGTGGGCAACACCGAACGGTGTTCTGTTTCTTCCACATTATCCCTTCAGCTTTCTTGCTAAATGGGGAGAAAGCTGGGAGGGCAGGCGAGCCCAAACGGCCCCACCCAGAAACAGTGAACATTTTCTGAAGCATCCCACACCATCTGTTAACTTTCCTGTTTCGGAGAGCGAACCACATGCGCCACGCACACACCCTTCGGGGAGCTTATCAGCCACCCACCTGCTCTGCAAGCCCTTGGAAAGCCTCACACCGGGCGTTCCTTAAGGAAGATGAAGACACTGAAATGTAGGACAAAACCAACAGCCACCGTTGCAAAGCCTCTGCCCCCATATTCCAGTCTCCACCTTCCCGTTTTCCTTCCAGTTACAAGTCCCAAGGTAATCATGTTTTGGACACACGTCTTACTCCACTTCCGACCAAGTTTTTTTTTTTTTCCCAGCCGCCGCACCACGTGCGTTCCCACAGTGCAGGGAGATGGAAATGTGCAGCAATTGGTGGGCACTGGAAGGCTCCTTGCATCTGTGCCACGGGGAGGGGTGGGGAGGGCGGGCCCGCGCCCCGCCCCAAGTTTCCCGAGACGTTGCCACATCCCTTTGCCGGCATGTGGCCGGCAGGAGCATGGCGGCTGTCCCAAACCCACGAGGGAAGGGCGTCGGGGACAGACACCTGACCCTCCCAGGCAAGGGGAAAAAAAAGCAATAAAGTCTTCCCAATTCACCCCGCCCATCCCTCCCCGAAATCCCCATCTTCCCCCCCAGGAAACGCGCTGCTTTCCGGACCCACGGCAAAGACGCCAAATCCCGGCCCACGTGTCCCAGCCCGCCCTGCATCCG
>LOJH01013096.1:14498-39579 GCA_001685095.1 Ellobius talpinus | reverse complement strand
AAAAAAAAGAAAAATATTTTCCATCTTCTATAAGATCCATCAAAATTTTTAGACTCCCCCTTCATCTCCTCTAGCAAATCACTGTTTCAGTAGAAGCGTTTTTTATTTCCCCCAACTCTTCAAGATTCTCTGTGATAGAGTAAATTGGGAGCATGGGGACCATGGAAGAGGATAGAGTGGAGGGGAGAGGAAGGCAGGGGAGCAGAGAAAAATACTTAGCTCAATAAAAACAATTTTAAAAGATTATCAGTGATAGTCTAGAAAAAATGGGTGAATCTGCCTAATTATTGAATGACCAAGAAGCACTTTGAAAATCTTATCATCAAAGATGTTATTTCAGTGAAAGGATCATTAGATTATATATATAGCCATGTAAGATGAATAGGATAATGATGAGAAGTGATACAGATGTTAATCAGGAAGGCTGTGGATGAATCCTTTCCCACAGTAATAGTTACTGTCAACAGGCTCATTCACATGTTTTTCTGAAAGAGACTGAGCAGATTAGTAGTGGTGAGCTTAGTCTTTCTCTTAACTGGATGTTCTTGGCACTAGGTCAAAGTAAATCTTTCTTACAGGTAACAGTTGCTTCTGGGGCCATATCAATAATGGCAATCATTTGCTTATCAATGCCCTAATTTTCAAGTGTGTCTCATTTATATCAATAACAACACTTGGAGGTGTTCACTATTGTTAGAAACTTTAGGATTTCTGGTCAGTGACCATTCACACCTGCAGAATCTTGGAGCTGTGCCCGGTCCCCTGCCTGCCACAGTATGTTAATGAGGAGTCCTCTTTTCCTTGCTGCTTTGTTTCCCTACATTTTTATCCTTCTAACATTTTCCATTTACATTTATAGGCTAGAAACAAGATAGAAAGCATCGCCGGGCTGATGGACATTTCCTTCCGTGCCATTTCAAATGCTCTAAAGCATTCTAGGGAACATTTTGTACAATGTGCATTGCTTTTTCTAACATGGTTAGCTTCAGAATTCAATAATACATAGAACATTATGTTTCCAAGATAATACATTTTTATCTTTGGGGCATAGTGTTATTGAGACATTTTGAGAGCTGAGAAGTAATTAAAAGCAATTTAAATTGACAGTATAGGAAAAAGAAATATAATAAAATGTCAAGATACCCGTTATGAGGAAGCGAACCAACACATAACAAACTCCACAAGATAATGAAGCAGAGAATGATACAGATGGAAAGTAGAGAGGTCATATTTTGTATAAAAGTAAGTAAATTATGACAAAAATGTATTCATAATGGTCCTAATTTCTCTAAACTGAACATATTTCTTCTTTTTCCAGGATCCATCCATATTTTCTCCATATAATGTACAGCTATTTTCTTAAGATTTTCACCACATTGTCTTGGTGTCATCAGAATTACAAGGAGCCCAAGTGACCATTACTTGTTCAGCAATACTATAGCCCATACAGTCCCCAGGAATTGTGGATTGTCCTAATCCCAATGTACTCTTCAAATATCTTTGGAAAAGAGCAAATTGGGTTGCATCACCCAGTCCTGGTATGAGGTTTTGTGCCTGATCTTATTGTAGATTTTTTGTTCCGTGCTTGGTTGATACCCGCAGGAGAGCTGCACTTTTCTAATGAAGCAGGGGAAGAATGGATTTGGGAGAAAAGAGAGGTGGGATGCTAGGAGGAGTGGAGGAAGGAACTGCAGTGGGCATGTATTGCATGAGAGAAGGATAAAAAACAAACTTAAAAAGAGCAAAAATTTACACATCTTGTTTTGTTTGGTTCTGATATTCTAGAGACTTAACTTCCAGGACTTAAAACCAATTAACCTGTAGACAGAAGGCAGAGTATAGAGAACGAAGCAGAGTTTAAAACAGTGTGGCATGAAGAGCCAGAATTATTGAGCACCCTCTTGAGTTTTCCTTACAACATTGGGTAGACAAACAATAGACACAGGTAATAAACAAGGAGGATAAAAACCAAAACAGTGGTATAGCAGGTAGCAAGGTACAAACTGTATTGTTCTTGTAAGTCTCCTTAACAAAGCACTATACACTCAGTAGGCGAAGTCACAGAGGGTTATTCTTTATTCATGTGTAGGCTGAAAGTCCAAGATAAAGCTTCAGAGGATCCTGTCCTTTAGAACTTTCAATGAGAATTCATCTCTTGTTCCCAAAGCTTCTAGTGGTTTAGGAAGTCCCAGTGGCAATAGCTTTGTAACCAGATTACTCCAGTTTTGACTTTTGTTGTCATATAATGTTGTTTTTATATGTTTTGTCTCTGCCTGATACTTCTCTTTTATTTCAAAATGCAAGTCACATTGGATAAGAGCCTACCATAATAATCTCAAATCAACTTGATTACATCTAAAAAAGCTCCTATTTTCAAATAATACCACATTTATAGTCACTACAAGCTTAAGGTGTCAAGATACTTTTTATGAGGGAGCAAACCAACCCATAACAGACCCCACAAGAAAACAAATCAGAGAATGGTTACAAACAGAAAGTGGAGAGGCCGCATTTGGCATAAAAGTAGCTAAGTAATTCTGACTGAAAAGGAGACATACATGTTAGGATCTGAAGACCAGGGAACCACTTGTGAATGCATGTGGGACAAGAATGAGTGAAAAGGCTCTGTGGGACATAACATACATATTTAGAGAACTTAAAGGCTATTTGCATGACTGAGGCAGAGCAAACAAGGAACGAAGCATCAGGGGACGAATTCCAAGAGGTAAAAAGAGGATAAGCTTGTGCAGACTTCGTGGTCTATTTCATATGAAATGGAAGGCTTCTGGAAGTGCTGCCCAGAGGATGTCATAGCCTGCCTGGTATTTTAAGAAGACCTTTCTGCAAACAGACTGGATAGAGAAGTAGAGGTCCAGCTTTAAAAACTTTTGCAATCATCCAGGTGAGAGAAAACAAAGATAACAAGCCATTTCTAGTTAGTTTTTGAAGGTAGAGATCCCTGATTTGTTGACAGGTTGGCTATGAGATGTGAAAGCAACAGGAAGTGTCAAGGAAGAGAGAAGGTTTTGATGAGAGCAACTGAAAGTAAATATCCAAAGGCCAGGATGTGCAGAATATGAAAATAGGTGTGCTAGACGGAAGGTACAGCCATCATTAGGTGTGAAGCTTTAGGTGGTTTGTGTGAGACATATACTTGAGATGCCTGAACAAGAAAATACAGCTTTGCTCTGCATCTCACTTTGGCAGGTGCTGCTGTAAATCTGGATTATGTTATACCATCACCAGAACCCTGCATAATAGGCTAGGTGGTTGACTTGGGAAAATACCCCAGAGAAAAAGTGTCAGCATTACAATGCTTGCTCCTGATGGAATTTCATGGTTCACTTATTTATTAAGTAAGTGAGTATTTATTGCAAAGGTTAGAATTTTATAGAACACAGCAGTTCTGATGTGGGATAGGGAACCGGTTTAGGATAAATTATATTATGTTAAGTTTAACCAGGGCTCAAGAAACAGCAGCCATCAACAAGGTTTGTGCTTACCAGTGCTCTATAGTAAGGGTGGTGTTCCTATATTCAACAGTAATGATCACCTCCTAAGAAAAGAATGGAACAGATTATGTATGGAACTCTGTTGTAGAGCTGAATTCAAGCTTTAACTGCAGAAAAACAAAAAGAAGATTTAATTATTTTACAGATTTCTCTCCATATGCTTTTATGAATTCATACAATCTATTAATTCTATGATACTGCCATAAAAAGTCTTTGAGATCCTAGTTAGAGTCCAGAATCTGTTTCCATCATTGATTCTTGTGGCTTTCTCTCTATTCAACCTGCGGTCTACCAGAGGAACAGTATAGTCATTTAGTGTAGGTATCCATCTGAACTACATGCATTTGAGCTGTTACTGGGTGCTGTAAAGCTTCATGTGATATTACAAAATCAAATCAAACATCTTATGCAAATCTCAGCTTTTCCATGAGAAAATTAAATATATATTTTACTTCTCATTTAGTATTCAGAAAATTCGTAAAAAGTTCTATGGACTTTTTGCAGGGGTTAGGAGGACAAATTGGTTTATGATTCTCTCAAAATGTTACACTTTTCAATCACTGATAAAAGGGTAGAAGGCACATCCCCTGGCTTATCAACCTCCGTTCTTTACGTCCTAACCAATTAGTTGCCAATATTATGTTTGCCAGTATTTTCAGTATTTGCCACACGTTTGGTGTCACTTTATAGCTTAGAAAGAAGCATCACTGAGTGGTTTACAATTCAGCTATCTAAGATCTCGATAGCCATGCAAAGACAGATCATTATGATATGATATAAGGACCACAAATTACAAAGTCAAGGAAATGCCTAAGCATGTAGTCTGAGATATTCTGTGACTTGGAGCTTCTAGCAGGCCCTGTCTCCTCCTTTCTAAGATGAAAATAGCAATGCACCAAAGACTTGGATTTCAATTCATGTCATTTTAAGTCGGCCAGTGGTTCAATATAAGAGGACCCTAAGAGAGACATACATGGATCTAATCTTCACGTGACATAGAAAGAAACAAGATCTCTTGAGTAAATTGGAAGCATGGGGATCATAGGAGAGGGTAGAAGGGGAAGGGGAAGAAAGGGAGGGGAGGTGAGAAAATTATATAGCTCAAAAAAACAATTTAAAAAAGAAACAATGCTGTGTTTACTGTGCACATATATAATATAGACTGATTGAGTTAAACTAGTTAATGCATCAGCACCTTGTTTGCCTCCCACTTTTACATGAAAAAATTTAAAGCTATACTATTATTCTTATGCATTTTGGTATATACAATACATTGCTCCTAAATATAGTTGCTATACTGTACAAAAGATTTAAGAACAAGTTATTCTTATTTGTTTGGGATTATGTTTTACAAACTGAAACATCCACATTTTCCCCTGAAGGTGGGAGGAATGTTCATAAAACTCAGAAAGTAAATAAATCTTACAAAACTCAGGAAGCTTCTGAAACCTAAAGGATTCACAGGGTCCCTCCAGTAAGCTACATATAAATAATAAATAAATAAATAGATAAATAAATAGATAAATAAATACTAGGAGAAGTAATGCTCTCATCTGCTTAGTTGCATACATGTTATGCAAGGATATTCCTTGATGAAAGTTTCATTAGTAGCCACTTATTCTGGGGGGTCTTTTTTTTTTTAGAGGTNTTCTTTAGAGGTGTAGCTACATTTGAGTCACTCATGCTCCTGTAAGTAACCTTTCACCTACACTCTTGTAAGTAGCTTCAATAAACTTAATTGTTCACTAAGCGAGACTTGGGTTGAGTGGTTTCTTTGGTCTGTTGCCAGTGACCTGGCAGTGATAAACAAATAGTTCCTGACTCCCCCGGAAAAAGTCACACAACACAATTGGCATCTACACATCGACCAAAGGAGCCAAAAAATGGTTGAGAAGGAGTGATCATCAATAAGTGATGAAACAGGGAACTGAGACTAATATGTCTGGGGGTGAAACATCCACTTGGGAAATCCAAATATGGATGCCTTTCTGTATTTGATGTGAGAAAATGTGGCTCCTTTCTGTAGAAGAGTTTCATTCTCCTTACAGTGAATGACAAGAAATGCAACCAATGGTTGCATCTAGAAACCCAGAGAGGGATCTGGCCAGAGCCCATCAACAAGGTCAGAAGTTAATTAAAGTTTGCTTCAAAATTGGCTTATAAAAAAAATAAAAGGAATGCAACCAAGGCCAACCTATCTGAGAATGGAACACACATAGGAGAATTCAGGGATGACCTTCTTCTATATGGTGTGGGGTGGCATGCCTTCTTTGTGAGTGGGGTCCACCGATTAAGTATTTGCATGTGCTAGAGAATATACTGACAGTCAATTACATGGATGGGATCACATAGGCTCTGGAGCTGCAGTGAGGCATTTGCTGCAAGAAATAAGACATGCAATGGAGATGCAGCTGTCTTACTAGAAAGAAAATTGTCTTCTAAGTGAGGAATTGCAATGGATAAAAGAGATGTGAATACTGTCCTCGCATTAGCCTCTGATCTTGATGAAAAAAATTGAGGAACAGGAGGATGATATGGGAGTAGGAAGCAAGGAAGGAGAATGCAATGAGAACTCTGCAGACAGTTCTGGCTAAGATCCAAAAGCTTCACATGGGAAGACTAAGATAGTGAGAAGGAAGAGAACATGGTAGAAGTTAAAGAAGATACTCCTTGGGGCCAACCTTTGATATAAAAGAAGGGACAATTCACAATTCAACATGTTAACAGGAGCCTTAAAATGTCCCAGTGAAAGAAACCATGATAATCAGAGAATGGTCTGCATGATAACTGCTAGGATTAAGACAGACGTTCATACAAGGAATGAAGATCCTGTCTCAAGAGACTGAGGAACACAGTTGTCAATGCAATCAGTCTGCATGCTCTAGAAACAGATAAATAAAGTTAAGTAGTTACCTATCCCTCCTTGAAACAAAAAGCACATAGGCGATATGAGGGAAATCAGTCTCTGATGGACTGGCTCATATGAGCCACTAGTAACCCTTGGTCATCACTTACTGAGGTTCTTATGAATATCAGAAACTGCAAGATAAAAGAGGAAGGAACCTGACTGTGTAAGTGAGGAACTGGGCATGAGCAATAATGTTTGATACCCACTTTACTTGTCCACAAATCTATATTGTCTGTATAGATTCAAAACTTTGTGTAWATTGTTACATTCTGTTTATATATTTTTGCAGTATTGGACACATGCTGATTTACTATTATAACGATATTAGAATGAATATAGATGTCACAGACATACCCTCAACATATTGATCTCAACTTTATATATATACATATTAGAAGTACAATTATTAGAGTATAATTTTAAAAAAAATTTAAAGGATGATTCTGCAGGGACCTCTGGACTGGCGGGGGGCTTCTAGTATTTTTGATGAACTCAATGTAAGGATGAGATTTTTATGAAGTGGAAGAGGCTGATCTGAATGACTGAACACAGCATGTAAGTCATGAATTACAAAGGTGACTAAAAGACCATGAGAGTAGGGAAAGACAGAGGAAGGAGTCCATCTGGACTCATTCAATGGCAAATGACACAAGATTTATGCTAAACTTAACTTCCTATGGGGGGTGTTAGAAATCCAAACGCTACGCTCGTGCTTTTCTGGAAGACATGGAAGCTTGAGTCATAATTCACAGAAGACAGAAATGATGAAGCAGAGCAGATAAAAATTACCGTGTGTCCTCAGACAGTTGGAGTCTCAGAATCTGTGAATTTTTATTCTGAATGAAAATGTACTGTAGGTGGAGATTGTTCATCCAGTCTAAGACTCTTTCAACCAGACATGGCCAATAGGAAGTCAAAGGCCACTGTGGAAGGCCAGAGTGTGCTCTAATTGGGTGGTTAGCTCTAATGGCAAGCAGAGTTGCCTTAGAGTCACACAATACAACCTAAAATTTTACACTCCCACTTCTACTCCCAGGTGGTATTGGTGATGGTGGTGCTAACAGTGATGCTCCTGACATAAGTTCTTCTTCCTCTTCCTCTTCTTCTTCCTCATACTTTTTCTTCCTATCATTATCTTTTTGAGAAAATGTAACTGAGTAATAATCAAGGTGGTCTGGAACTTCCATTTTCCTACTTCAATTTCCACAATACTACAGTTAGACAATTAGATATGAGTACAACTGTACTTGACTTCGACTCCAAACTGCTGCCAACCGTGGGTGTAACTATCTAGTTCTATGAATTCAAATGTTCTTACAATCCACATATAGATAAGGACACAGGGTATTTATATTTCTGTGCCTGGATTATTTTTTTAATACAGCATCCTCTGGTTCAAGTAGATATCAGAATTTCCTTGTCTGTATAGATTCAAAACTTTGTTGATATTGTTACATTCTGTTTATATATTTTTGCAGTATTGGACACATGCTGATTTACTATTATAACGATATTAGAATGAATATAGATGTCACAGACATACCCTCAACATATTGATCTCAACTTTATATATATACATATTAGAAGTACAATTATTAGAGTATAAAGTATATAAAGTAGTAGTATATAAAGTATGCTATATAATTTTTGATGGCCTGCTATTCTGTTTTCATAATGGTTGTGTTGATTTGCAGTGTCATCAACAGAAGACAAGCATTTCTTTCCTTCTGAATATTTGTCAGCAAATATTTTTATCTTTTGCCTTTCTAACAAAAGCTGTTCTAATAGGTGTGACATGGTGTCTAATTATGAATTTAATCTTCATTTCCTCAAAGACTAAGGAAGCTTGGCATTATTTTCATGTATCATTTTCAAGTAATTATTGACTATGCTTTCGTTTGAAAAATGTCTGTTCAATTTCTTTTCTCACTTTTAAATTAAGTTACTTGATTTTTATTTGTTTTATCATCAAGTTGTTTGTTTTCTTTACATATTTGGATTATTAACCCCTTATGAAATGAATGGATGTGTCTTAATTACTTTTCTGATGGTGTGATAAAATTTGGGTTATAATTCCAAAGGAGAATACAGTCCATTGTGGTAGTGAAGACACAGCAATGGAAGCAGGAATAAGACATGGGGCTGGACTAAAAAGCCTCAGGGTCCACCCCCAGTAATGTACTTCCTCCTGCCAGGCTCCACCTCCTAAAGGTTTTATAGCCTCCCCAAACAGTGCAACCAGTTGAGGGACCCAGTGTTGAAATATAGGAGCTGATGGATGACATTTCATATTTAAACTACCATAGTTTGTATACTGTAATCATTTCCTTATATCCTATAGATTGTCTTTTCACTCTGTCGATGGCTTCTTTTGTTATTTGTTTCTTGTTTTTTGGTTTATGTTTATTTGTTGTTGTTTTTTGGGGTTTTTGTTTGTTTTTTGATGAAATTCTTTGTGTCCATTTTTGCTACTTTTGTTTTGGAGGATTTTATTTTTAAAAATCATTGCACAAACCAATGATTTGCATAAACAAATTTTCTTCTCTTAGGTTTTTTTTTTGCAGTTTCAGGGTTTATATGTAAATCCTTAATCTACTTTTAGTTCATTTTTATCTGTGGTGTGAGATAATAATATAACTTTATTCTGTTGCATGTTGATACCCTACTGTATCTACATCATTTGTTGAAGAGACTTTCTTTGCCCTGTTACATGCTCTTAACATCTTGGTCAAAATTAATTAACCAATAATTATCTTATATACAAAAAAGTCTTAAACATGGCACTGCAAACATGTTAAGATGAATAAGTTGGCACAGTAAAGCCACAAGATACTATATCAACAAAGTTCAATAGCATTTCTTTGTACTAATAATGAAATATCCACAAAGAAAAATTAAGAAATCAGCCAAACTACAATAAAAGCAAAATAAAATTACACAAAGAGATGAAAAAGTCATACTATAAAAATGATTTTTAAAAACATAAAAATATGAAAACACAAATAGATATCCTATGTTCATGGATTAGAAGATTTAATCTTGTGAAAATTACCAAAGCAATCTACTGATTTTAGTAGATTTCAATGTCATTTTTATGGAAATTGAAAGCACAACCCTTTAATTGACAGAGAACTACAAATGCCCCAAGTACATTTAGCAAAAACAATCATAAAGACATTTTAACGAAAGCAATGAATTAATGACATTAAGACAAGCATACTGATCAATTGAAAATGACAGAAAGGTCAGAACAAATCAAATACTTTGGGTGACTAATTGTAATAAAATATTTAAAGAGTATAATAAGCTCTAAATAAATAGTAACTGCCTATTAATAATAACTGATATTATTATCAAAGAAAAACTGTAAAAGGAAGCAGCTTTCAAACTGACAGAGGTTAGATATAGTTACAAAATGATTTTTTTAAACTGAAAATACAAATAAATAAATAATAATGAATACAAGTATATAGAAGCTATTGTACATAAAATACTTGGCAAAACTAAGGATACTATACAACATTAAATATTTTCTTAATTTCTTTCAGTTGGAGTATCACAAAGGAACACTATCTTGGTAGTGTTCATAAAATCACTCTTGGATTTGAAAAAAGAAAGGTCTTTACCATAACCAATAAAAATGTTAAATTGTGGAGCCTGGTCCCAAAGGATACATCTCCAATATACGTCTTATATCTAAAGTTCAGAGATCATTGAGGAAGAGGGGTTGTTAATCCCAAAGGTTTGAGAAAACCACCAATCCAAATCATCATGGCCAAATTAATTAAAACAAGCAATTAATTAAAGCAGGCTTTTTAATTCATGTACACAGACTGCCTCCCTCTGAAGCAGAGTTCAAGAGGTCAGCATTGAATATGAGGAAGACAATATTTTTATAACTCGAGGTAGTAGGTTTCCAAATGGAGAGTTTGGTGGGCAAAATAGGAGGGTTATAATAGAAGCAGAATGTACTCATACCGTATCAGTCATAACAACCTCTGGAAACAAAGACATGAGTTCAAGGGGTCATAACAAGTCAGTTATAACAACAGGCAGTCGTAACAACCCTTTGAAGCAAAGGCAGGGTTGCAAGATAGTTATAAACAACTTTTTGAAACAAAAACATGGTTGCTGTTTCTTGGTATACACAGTACAAAACCATTTGAAGTTAAGTTCACAAGTGGAGGATAGCCCAATCCTTAAGAAACAGAATGAACCTATTTGTCTTTATTATACGATGGAAGCAGGCTCCTTTGTCACAGGAAAAAAGACTGTAAGAACCAGAACAAGGTGTTTACTATAAGACTGCATCTCCTAGTTTGTCAGAAACTACACCCATAAAGTCTCACCAACACCATCAACATGACTACCTAAACTTGAACTGAAAAAGAACAATAGATATTATAATGTTGATGTGATGTCAGGGGAGGAGCCCAAAAGGCTTCAATCCTTCACGACAAAGAACTAAAGACACTAAGGAATACTGAGAGTAGGAGAACCATACTTCCTCAGGGAGCATAGCAATTGGTTATCCAATATCTAATAGCCAGCACTAAAAACATAGATACAATTAACATTATATAAACTGAGCTGCTTATAGTGTGTGTGTGTGTGTGTGTATAAAACAATAATCAATGAAAAAAAGGCTATGAATTTGAAAGAAAACAAGGAGGGATATATCGAAGAAGTAGGAATGAGAAAATGGAAGGAGGAATGATATAATTATATTATAATCTCAAAAAAATAAAAATTTAAAATTATTTGCAAACCACTACCTTTTCATGAAGGAAGTAGGAGGATTGTAGGGGATCCTTCAGAACATGGAAGTCAGACAAACTCCCCAAAATTTAAGTGTACTTCTCATTTTCTTTATGGAAAACCTGAGCAAAGAATGGCCTCCCACCACCTCATTCTTGGTGAGGAGGAATAGACAAAGAATCTTCAGGTCCCAGATGGCCAATTGTCTCCTTGCAACATTCAACCTAAGTGGACATTCCAAAGCTCTACAGTATTATTTCCAAACAAACAGAAATGTTTTGCGTGCCCTAGAGAGATGGCTTGGCTTTTCTTAGCACTTGCTGCTCTTGCAGTAGACGAGGATTTGGTTCCCGGCCTCCACACTGTGTCAAACTTTCGTAACTCCAATTCCAGTGGATCTAACATGTTTAGGGCCTCCAAGGATACTGCATGTGCAGGGTGCACAGACATACATGCAGGTAAAACATCCACAAATAAAATGAAAGTAAATAATTACATTTTTATAAAAAGATTCTTTTGGGAATGGGAGTGCCTGATTAATGCTTTATTTTTATACATTTTTTGGTAAAGTTTTTTTTTTAGCCCCCCTGTCAGTTTAAACTTCTTCCAGCTAAGGAAAACCTTGGGTTCACCCTGATTTCCTCTCTCAAGTAGGCGGTACTGTTTTTCCTCTACAGTAGCACAACTTGGCCAAGTTAATGAGGCCCTTGGGGGAGAGTTCATGGTTGCCATGCCTCTCTCACTCTGGTTGCCGATTACACCCCGGCATCAAAGCTTCAGAGAATCTCTTACCATATGTTCCGTTTCCCTTTTTAGCACTGTTTGGGCTCTGTGTACAGAGGCAAGAGACAAGGTACTTCCTACAGCTAGGCTGCAGCAGTTTTTAGACGATGAGTTACAGCAAGAACCCTGAGCTCTGTTAAAGACACCGTCTGAAGAGAACGTTCACACTCTTATGAGCGGCTGTTTCAGCACACGACGATATATTCCTGTTGCAAAGTTCAATCAGCTAGGCTACGCAGGTGGTTTTTCTTGCTGAATTAAACTGACCACTCACTCTGTCAGCCTCCATAATGTTAAGTATGCCTGTCAAGATGTAGATTCAAGAAAATCTCTGACAGGTATAATGTTTGCTTGTAGCAGGAGAAACAAGATAGATTCTACAAGCTCATTTCCTGTGTTTTTCTGGAGATGATTTTCCAGCAGAGTTCGCATGAACAAAGGTTCCTCCCCCCCGCAAGTCCCGTGCTCCGATTCTGAAAGGAAGGAAGGTTTGTAAGATTAAATCTTTTTATGCCTTATCCCTTAAAGCACCAAAGTATTTATTTATAGTGTGTCATAAGAAATGCTTTACAAGTGTAGCTTGTGTTTGTATTTCAATATGCTGGCCACCCCCACATGACATGTAATGTGATCGACTTACTGAAAAAGACGCATCAAGCAATATTTACCCCACAAGCAGGAGACTACAGATGCTTATGAATATTAACATCTCACTGCAGAACTATAATTAGTCCGTGTCATATAAGTTCTCTTCTTCTCAAGCTCTGAATACATTTTTTCCCCAGTTTTTGGTTCTGATTCCCAAAGGGAAAAAACCTAAAGCTTCCCCCAGTTTCCTTAGCAACAGAATGAGGTATAAATTGTGCCCCTATATTTCCTAACATCTGTATCCAAGCAACATATTAAAGTGCACTGTCAAGTGATGCATGTTTAGTCTGCAGGTAAGTTTGACTTTACAGCACGGCAGTTAGAGAAGGGGCATGGAAAGGCTGAAAAGGCAAAAGCAAAATAAAATTACAAGGAGAAAAGGACAATTTTCCACCCAGGTTTTCTCTGTTCAATCTGAAATAAAATGATAGCTAAGCTCCTGAAGATGATGATGATGAAATCATGTAATGATAATTAACTGGGGTGGTTATAGCTAGGGTTAATCAATATACCTTATTAGATTGTCCTGTATAAGTTCTAGGCCAATTATAATTCATCAGTGTTGCCTATGGTTTTTAAATGTCACTGATTAAACTTTGAGAAGTGAAAGAAAAATCACAAGTGCCCAATGTGAGGAAGACTGTAGCGCAGAGAAGTGAGTCATGTCTGCAAGAGGAATATGTTAACTTTCTAGAAGGGAGACTGGTATCCCAAATCACAGACTCGCTTAGACTCACTGTAAAATCCTTCTTCAGTGGGTCCAGTAACTTGAGGCATAGAGTCGAATTCCTGCTTGACTATCCATACTGAGTTCAAGTTAAACGTCTCTAGACATTTCCCTGTGTCCTTGGAAAACATGTTTTTGCTTTCATTAAGCCTTACAAGCATTATCTTTAGAGATAGGAGTCATTTCTTAATAGGTGAAGTTTCAGTTCAAGAAGATGAAAATGTCCTACAGAGGCAATGGTGATGTGTGCACCGTGATGCTAATATATTCTCTAATTTTACATCCATAGTTGCAATAAAATATCCTGACATAAAGCAACAGGAGAGAAAAGAGTTTATTTGGACTAAAATTCAGAATTATGGTGCTTCATTTGGGAGAAGTAAACATGGTTATCTCAAGCCAATGCATTACTGATTGCCTATTTAATTGCTCTCAGCCAGCTTTCTCCTCTTTTATACTATTCAGGATCTTCTGCCTAAGGAATGGTGCTACCCACAATGGGCTGGGTCTCCCTACATCAATTAACAATCAAAACAATTCATCACAGGTGTATTAACAGATCAACAGGATTGATACAAATCCCTCTGTGAGACTCTAGATAGTGTCAAGTTTATAAAGATAACCATAACAATGTACTTTATGATACTTAAAATTGCAAGGTGTGTGTGGGTGTGGGTGTGTGTGTGTGTGTGTGTGTGTGTGTGTGTGTGTGTAATGATCATCTTCTCCCAGCCACTTTATCCTTTTACCTGCATTGGCTTACTTTCATGTCTTAGGTCTTAGTATCTTTTTTCACTTGTTTTTGTATGTATGCATTCTTTCTAATATCTTTATGTTAGACAAAGTCAACATGGAAATAAAAAATTAAAGTCTAAGAGTGTCAAAACCTTAGCTTAATGTTTCACATAAGTACAATTCTAAAAGTGTTTTAAATTTAACCAATAGTAGAAAAAAAAACCTACCAAGTGACTAAATCTATGACCGTTGAAAAGACCAGCCATAGGTAAAATGTAAAGAATGGGAGAAAGCCAGATTTTTATATTTTCTTGTCTTGTTCAGATGCAACTGGTACCAACTGACAACTCAGGGCTTACACTAGCTTTTGCTGGGGTCCTGTCATTCATTTCATCCCTGTGTAGGTGATGACTCAGGAGCAATGTTAGCTCAGGACATCATCTTGGCCTTGTAGTGTTTTGTTAGTCTCTGTGACCTCTGTGCACTCTTGGCACCTAACAGGGTCTTTCTTCCAGCCCTATTCCCTCCCTCTGGGCACTACGAAATAGATGTGTCTAGAACTAGGAGGAATTTTGGAAATCCTTCAGTGCATAACCCCATTTCACCACTAAAAACATAAAGCATAACATAGTTAATTATCCGTAGTCAGTCTTTTTAGCTCCAATTTTCTCTTTTTACAATTATTTAGCATCTCACTTTACCATCTGCTTCGATTTTCCCACTATTTAATGGCCTCCTTCTGTCATCAAACCCTTGCCTTTTGAGCTTAGAATTCTAGACCATCCCACCCTTTCCAAGGCCCTTAACTCCTATACCCTGTATCCTGCTGTGAAAAACCTCAAGCTAGATTGAACTCCACCATCTGCTGTCTCTGTACCTCACCCACACAAATGGAATAAAGCCATTCAAGAGCAAATGGTGATGGGACTTGTGGTCTCTCATCTCATTAGATTTTTATCATGGCTCAAAGATCCTGCTAGTCTTCTAATGGCCCAGTCTCCCTTCTGTACTCACTATCTCCAACTTTTTATACTCAGTATAAACCCTGACTTTCTGATGTCCCTTCTTTTCTTAGGAAATGCCCTTGCCTTCTACAGTGGGCTAGAGACAGTAAAGCCACTTGTGATGGTTGCTTGGCAAGTAGGTGGGATTTGGAGTCACTGAGGAGACATACACCTGAGCGTGTCTGTGAGGGCATTTGCAGAGAGGTTTATCTGAGGTGGGATGACCCACTATGACTGTAAACAGCATAATCCCATGGGCTGGGTTCCTGAACTGAATAAAAGGAAGAAAGAGAACTGATCACCAATCTCTGCCCCCCCCCCGCTTCTTGTCTCTCATCCCTGGCTGCAGATGCAGCCTGACCATCTGCCTCATGTTCTGGCCATAGAAGCTGGACTCACTTTTCACCATTCCTCCTCTTTCTTGTGGGCTGTACCCCAAAGTGTGAGCCTCAATTATTTTTTTCTTCCCCAAGTTACTCTGTCAGGTATTCTATCACGGCAACAAGCAAAATGAGTAGTACGTCATCAGACAAGAGCTACCGCTTTCTCTGCTCTAGGACTCACATGACAAACTTGACTCTAACTGCTTTCCACTTCTCCTGTGCCACAGTTCTCTTTCTCACACCTACATGTCACACTCAAGTTCTCCAGTGTGCCCAGAAATCTTACACTTTCCTCCTCTGAAACTGTGCCTCCTTACGATTTGTACACATGTCATCAGATGTCTACAATAAAGAATTGATCTTTTTCTGTCTGTAGTTTCTTCCCAGTCCCAAACTGTATCTCTTTTCTCACAGTGCTATCCCTTGAAAGAGTTAGATTCATTTTTCCCAGTTCCTTACTTTCTCTGAGCCTCTATACATAGACTCTTAGCCTTTCAAACACACAGGGTTACTTTTATATTGCTGTAGTCACATTCCTAGTAGGAACAATTTAGGAAGGAAAGGTTTATTTTGAATGGTGGTTTTAGAGGGTCTATCCATGGTCACATGTTCCCCGTGAGCTCCAGTAGAGCATCACTGTGGAAGGAGCATGTGGCAGAGAAGCATATTCACTTCCTAGTGAACACAAAGCAAACAACAAGACTATAGGAAGAGGCAAGGGCAAGATATAGTCCCTAGAAACTAATTCCCAGTTACTCCATTCTCCAGTTCAGCCCGCCTCCTAATACTGCCATGATACGGATTCCATTGTGGGATTAATCCATTCATTACACCAGAACCTCATCACCCAGTCGTATGAGGAGATATCCTCACAATATACCCAAAGGAAGTTGCTATTTATCCCCCCTTTTTTCTTTATCCCCTTTATCCCCCCTTTTTTCTGTTTCTACCATGTTTACTATTTCAATTACGTGTTAAAACCTTCACCACTGCCTATTTTTAAAAATGCCCTCCCTTCTACTTCCATACTGCTATTCTCTCCAGTTTTCTCCAATTTGCTGCTAAGTCTTCTTATATAACTCCCCTGTTCTGCCCATGCACGAAAAGGATTAGTGTTGGAAGGCTTTATCCTTATTAAACTCTTTCTTGACATTTTTTAGACTCTGAGAACTTTAAATACTTTATTGGACAACTCTGAAATCATTTCTACCTGAGTTCTCTGCATAACTGCCAACCTGATGCTCCTAACTTGATGATTCCTAAGACACTTCCACCTCAGTCTATTCATACAAGTTTTCGTCTAACTTATGATTGTTCTATCCTGCCTTAATTAATGGTCTTATCATAATTCTAACTGCTAAAGTAAGAATCTTGAAGGCATCTTTGCTCTTCTTTCTTCTTTAATCTTGGGTTATTCACTCCCATTCTTATTCTTCAAGACAACTGAGTGCCCCCAGAACTCCTGTTCAGTGTCTAACTGACTGACTATACACCCAGAGTTTGTACATCATTAGGTCTTACCCAATTAAATGCAATAATGTACCATTGACTTATCCATTTTCACTTTTGCTTTCATAATTCCTATTTATTCCACAGTATTCATCTTCCCTATTACTTTTATTATGAAAATCTTCAAAATTGTTTTACAACATATATATGCATCTACTTTGCATTTAGATTTTACAAGTATGGCATTTGCTTTGATATATCACACATATATGTTTGCATGCTCTATACTCTCATATTTCTACTTGTTCTATTTGAAAGTAAATTGTCTGCATATAGGCAGTCTTTATCTCGGGATTATGAAACTATATATTCAACTAATCTTAGGTTAAAAGTGTTCAGAGAAGTTGAATCTGCAGTGAATATGTCTAGGTTTTTTCTTGTTCTTTAGGCAATATAGCAACTATTTACATAGCACTTGTAAGTAATTGTCTAGAGGTAATTTTAAAAATATAGGAGAATGTGTGTGGTATATATCTAAATAGGGAACTATTTTGTATAAGGGACTCGAGCTTCTGCAGCTTTGGGTATTTGAAAAGAATGACAGGGGTTGGTGGAAATTTTTAAGGAAATAGTTTATATGCCCATGGACAACAGCAAGTTTGAAGCTGTAGGGCTATCCAGCAGTCTAAAATGTAGGTGATACCGTGGCATTGACTCCAGCTTCTGAAAGACAGTAAGCTGAGAAATGAAAACACTTTTTCCTGCTGCAATCTTGAAATTCCCTGTTTAAAAGACATCAAAATTTGCTCCTAAACTCTTTAATGTACTAAATGTGATCCATTAATATTGTGGAAGATTATTTACTTGAACTGTACTATTTATTTGCTGGGAGCAGTAGAAGAAAAAGTTCATTTCATTTTCCAGCTTACAGTTCATCATGAAGGAAACCAAGACAGGAAGGCAACCAGGCCAGGGACTGAAACAAAAACCATGGAGAAACACTGCTTATTGTCTTGTTCCCTGTGACTTGCTCAGCCTGCTTTCTTATATAATTCAAAAACACCTGCCCAGAGGTGGTACCACCCACAGTGGGTCTGCTCTACATCCATCATCAATCAAGAGAATGCCCCCACAGACTTCCCTATAGGCCAGTCTGCAGAATAGAGGCATTTTCTCAGCCAAGGTTTCTTCTTTCCAGATGACCCTGACTTGTATTAAGTTGACAAAGCACTAGCAAACACAAAAGGCAACCTGGATTTGTAAGCTATACTATTTCAAGTGTTATATCTCTAAATTTTTTCAATTCCCATAGTCATGTTTGACCACAGTCTAGCTGAGTTGAAAAAAAAATCACAGCATCCACTTTTGATCGTAGATGGCATCAATTATTAGATTAGAATGATCTTTCCAGTAGTCAAATTTGATCACACTTTTCACATGAAAAATCCTTCAGCCATTTTCCATTACAAAGAAGCAAAGTTTAAGATGCTTAGAATGTTTTCAAGGTCCCTTCAAACTCAACATAGCTCTCAATATTTTTGCCATTTCTCTCACCATTACTCTCTAAGTGGGCTTTCTTTATTAGTTTGTCTGCCTGTATACACAACACATTTCTCTCTCTCAGAGCCCTTTGTTCATGCTCATTGTGTATTTCTCTTCCTCCTTCCATTTTCCTTTTTTATAATAATTTATTTATATTTTATATACACAGGTGGCATGCCTGCAAGTCAGATCCCCAGAACAGGAGTTACAGACAGCTGTGATCTGACATGTGGGTTCTGGGAATTGAACCCCGGTCCTCTGGAAGAGCAGCCAGTCACCTCTCCAGCACCTGCCCTCCCCATCTTCCTTCTCCTCTTCCCTTACTCTGTCCTATCAGGGAAATTTTGTCTCAACCAGAGCAGCTTCTTCCATTACATGTCCCATTGCCTTCCATATTCCTGGTACTCCTCTCTGCTGGAGCTCCCATTTAACATCTAATCACCTAACTATAGCACAAACTAATGGAGAAAGTTGAGCTATCCTACTTTTAATAATTCATTTGACCTTCTAGTTATCTGCCTTTATGCGTTTTGTGTTTACTTTTGGGACAGAAAAACAAACTACATGACTTGAAGCAAAGCAGGAAGTCTCTGCAAGGCTAGATAATACTGTTTTCTCTTCAGCTAATCCTTTCTGCAAAGCTGTGGAGTCTGGAAGTTCTTAGTGGGCAACAGAGTGGCTGCTTCTTTGAAAGGATAAAATATCCAAAATAGCTTCACCCTGGTTTCTGGCTCATAGAAACAGCAGGGAAGTTATTCGACAGGTCCTGATAAAAAGTTTTCCCTGAAGTTTCTGCTCCTTTGCTTCTAAAAAGGAAATAAATGATAACATGCTTAATTTTTCTACCAGCAATGTTAACTCTCACTACTTATCAGTTCTTAAAGTAAAATCAGCCTCAGTCTCTTACGTTTTTGTAGTTCCTGTAGACAGCAACATTAGTTCCTTTATCATTATGACTGTTGGGTGTCAGCTGTATCTTTATCCTAGAGAACATTAAAACTTTTGTAACCCATTAGTATCTTTTCAAGTGAAAAGATACAACTGGAGAGTCAGCTGTCCTGGAGACAGACAGGATCTGTGTTTCCGATGCAGTACTTTGACCTACTGGATGGGTAGCCACCATTTAAGTCAATAAGAGAGTGGCAGGCGACTTTGGAAGCATTGCTAAAGAATACAGTCAAATTTGGATCAAACTTACAAGTTTCCAATAAGACATTCAGTCACACCCATAGTGTAAATGTTAGTGATCCCTTTAGCCAGCATCAGACAGAACTTTCTTCTTGTGTTTAAATTTTCAGTTTCCAATGCATCCCAAAGATTATTTTCCAGTCTCAAAGTTATCTTAACGTTCCGTTTGTCACATTCACGAAAAGGAGCTTCCCATCACCTCTTGATTTCAGAGCTTCCCTGCGCCTCATTTTCTTGTGGAAAAAAAAATCTCAGCCAATTTTGTCACAGTCTGCACAAAAGGAAAACATATGTCTGAAAGAAACCTCTGGAAGCCAAACAAAAGAAATTCTTGGTGCACAGAGGACAGTTTTAAGTCTAGACAAGCACAATCCTTAAGAAAACAGCAAGGTAAAGGCTTGCTATATAGGGACCAGGGGTGACTGTCTTTCTCTGAAGGCCACATTCAGGTTTAATCTTCTGGTCTTGCTAAATGCATTGTTTCTATTCTGCCCTTCTCTGAGCCCATCTTCTAAACAGCAGCCACTCATTCACAGCCACTCAATTAGTAGGACATCCTAGTAAATAAGGACGGTCAATAGTCATGCAACGTGCATCTCCTCAATCATATTATTTACTCAAAGGGCCCATGCCTAAGCTCACAAAAGTCAAAAGTTATGCATCATTGGCCTAAGTCAGTACCCTTCTTGGAAACACATCAGCCTGATTGCTTTGTTATAACTAGCTGGAAATGCATGGAAAAGTGTGGATTATTCACTGTCATTAAAATGTACGAGTAGTCAAGTTGCCCTCAACATTTAGAGAATAATTCCTAGGCATGTTCTTGATCACAGTGATAGAAGTACTTAATCATGTTGGACCAACACACAGACACAACTTGTGCAGTACCAGTAAAGAATTAGCTATGAAGTAAGAGATCTGGTGATACAATGGTAGTGTTGTTCCCCCAAAGAAGGTAGAAAGAAAGTGTACAATGAAGAAGAGGTTTTGAAGAATTAATGGCCTTGGCTAGAAATATCAAGAATATCACACTTTCTGGGCATGGGGAAATGTAGCAATATTTCCATTTTCTCTCTGTATATTTTTCAGAATGTTTTTCATCTTAGTTTTATTTCCCTACTCATGGCATATTACAGCTACCATTTACTCTTAAGAAATGGAGCTAATTGATTATGCATGAAATTTCACTTCCTTTAAATGATAAATGGATTTATCAGATGACAGGTAGTAGAGCAAAAATATTTACTGTGGAGATGTTTGTACCTGTACCTCTCTCTGATCCTTTTTATCTGAGTTTTTCTACCTCATTTCCTCTTTCTAAGGTATTAAAAAATGGCATTCCTCGTGTTCCTTGAGAAAATAGTACAAAAGGAAATGCTACCATACCCGGGGGCCTGACCACACTGGGGAGCTTGAACTATTGAAAGTGTGTCCTGAAGCTGGAGCTGTGACAAAAGAGTTGGTCTTAGAACTAAGGCAGTGGTGACTAGATCGCATGCATGGCAAAGTTCCTTGAAGTGGGTGAATGACAGACTCTCAACTTGAAAAGCAGAGGAATAAAATTGGGAGATTTCCAAAGGGTTGCCATGAAATATATATGTTTGAATCTTCTGTATGTGGATAAAGAAAAGTAAAGATCAGAATTTGTATTGAACTTGACTTGTTTAGATACGGCACTGCTCCAAAATATATAAAATATATAAATCTGCAGGCTCAACTCATCCATACCAATATGGGAACAGAACCAGCTTGTGAATTAACACTATTACACATCCATCATGTGTAGCATATTTCATCCATTTGTCCAACATACGCAATCACAAAAACCCAGTTGGGATTTTTGCACCTTACTTTCAAAAGGCCATTTCTTGAGAGTCTCTAGGCTGAACAATCAGCTATAACTTGCATTTATTTTTAAAATATATGTCAGATCCCTTTGGGATCCAGTTATCTGCTGGTGAATTGACATTCAATTTATATTTGAGTGTTTTCCCACCTGCTATTCTCCACAACTATACAATTTCTAAAACCGAGACAGTGAACAATGGGTTTTTCACCTAAGTTCTTGCCTCTCACCAGTGGCTATCTGCTTTGGATCTCTCTACTGACAAAAGAGGTGTGGTCAACGAATCTGAGGAAGTCTTTCTACACACAGCCCAACACTATGGCTAGTAGGAACTTGCCATTATCACAGGCACTTTCACGGAGTTGCTCATAATTGGTTTCAGTTTTTTAGATCTGCAACAGCAGATTACTAAAATCCTTAATGGCTTAACAGTACATCAATTCATTATCTTCCAATCTGGAGGCAAGAAGTCTAAACACAAGGTATCAAAAGACCTGCACGTGTTTTGAAGGATCTAGGGAAGAGTCTGTCCTTGCCTCTTCTAGTGATTCCTAGGACTGGTTCCGGCAGTCTAACTTCAATCCATGCCTCTGATTTCATATCTGCATCCTTCCTGCATCTATGTGTTACTGTTTTGTTAATAAGAATGGTAGGCATTTAGTTTGGAACCCACTGTTAATTTAGGATATTTGTTTGTTTGTTTCAAAGTCTTTGATTACATCTGCCAAAATGTTATTTCTAAGTAAAATGACATTCTGAGATTTTGGTTGGGCATAAAAGCTGGTGATGGGAGCCACTATTCCTGTGGCCTTTAAAAACTGAAACCAAGGGATGAGGGCATCCACGGAGGATGGAAGCCATTTGTACCTTGCTGAAAGCTTGGTCTGGTTCCCCTATCTGCTGATCCCGAGACAGCGCTGCTTCTCAGCAGGTAGATGGTACCAGCTGCTGTCCTTTGTCAATCCTGGCAGAGTGGTCCTCTCAGATGTAGCTCAAACAAATGACCTCCTTGCTGCCTTTGAACAGCCATTTCCAAGTCCGTCTTTAGAGTTATGCATAATTAGCACACTCAGGGATATCTTAAATTACCTTTCAGTCTGTGTCTCCTTCAGGGTTACTGATTTGAGAGCCCCCTCCCCGACACTCACTGAGAATTGCCTTTTGCAATGATTTTTCTTTAGTTCAATCTGCATCCTAATAAGCTGAATTCTAGATGTGGTTCAGGAACTCGCTGCTGTGTCCATTTTAAACATGTGCCTCGTGTTCTTTAAGTTACTTTTCTCTGTGTGACAGTTTTCTCATCTCAGCCAATTTGCCCTAAGCTTTCCAAGTGAAAATTGGAAAATTGGTAAAAATCTATATAGCCTTTGCTATCAGTGTAATGCCTATGTTTTCTGAACATTAAGCCCAGACACATGGCCTAATCTAGCACACTCAAGGGAACAAAACTTCTTTGAAAATGCAATTTTTCATAAATATGGGGATTCTCAGTCAACACTAGGACATATTCTTGTGGGCAGTTCTAACAGTAGTATTTCTGATTTCTATTAAGATTTTTAAAAATGCTTCCACAAAAGTAATATTATTATAATTTCAAATCTCAACCATTTATAATCAAAATCAAGAAAAAGAACAGATAAGGTGAGCCAGTTAAAAATATTTACTGCAAATTGAAGTTCAGTTTAATAAAGTCTGAAGTCTAATGAGTGATTCCTAAAATCAATTATCTAATTATTGAAGACTCTTACATTTTAATCAATAGAGAGCCTAGGACATGCAAGATAATTAATTTAGTGATGAAAATTATCTAGTAAAATATATAGCTTTATAAGTTGCTAAAAACATCAGCATCTTTCTTTTTATTTGTTATGACTATATTTTAAAACTTGTCAACTCCTAATTAAACCAAATGTGTTCATTTTATTTTATAAGTTTAAAAATACTTTTAAATTAAGTAATTAGAACATTCATCAAAATATTTCATTGACTTCTTCCAAGAGTAGGAAAAATTTCAACCTGTATTTCTTTTTCATATCACAGCTTAAAAAAACTGAAACAAAATAAAGCAACAAAAACACCTTCTCACCTCTTCGGTTATTTTTGGTAGGAAAAATTTCATTCAGCTCTATGTATGTAAATTTTATTTCAAAACAAGAGTCCGCAAGCAGCTCAGACAAAGTATAACTACTACCTCTGGGATACATTATTAGTAAACAATTGTAGTTTACATTCACGGAGTCCCTTGCAGGACAGAGTTGAAATATCAGTCGCAGCAGCTCTGCGCCACACTCCAATTTTGAAGGCTTAATTTTTATATTTCTGTTTCAATAAAATTGATTGCTACAGGACTATTTTAGTTCATTTGCTTGTGTTGGTATTACAAAATACCACAGACTATTTGCCTTATAAACCATAGAATTGTGCTTCTCATAGTTTTAGTGGCCAAGAAGTCAGAGATCATGATTCTGAGAGCTCATGTCTGGGGATGGCCCTCTGTTTCATTCACAGACCGTTATCATCTCACCATGACTTGACAGGGCAAGAGAGACAAAGCTTCTTAGGTTACCATCATATAAAAATTAAGGTTGGAGCCTAATCACTCCCCAAAGTTCCTACTTCCTAACACCATCATTTTCGGGGTAAGAGTTTCAATATATGAATATAAGGGAGACAAACATTCAAAAGGCAGCCGTGGGTAAGACTTTAGCCTGTTTGAGCAGAGTCCACACTGTTCTTCGCCCTTGTTTTATTTGTGCTAGGCCCAGTCACCTGCTCAGAGGCATGCGGCCCTTCTATGGTGCCCCGCCTATCACTGTTTCCTCTCCTAGCATTGCTACTTCCTCACAATACTCCCTGATGGTTCCGCCCATTTGACACAGATAGCAGGCAAAACTACAGATGCAAAACAGGCAGGTGGTCATCTTGTGCTCATCTCAGGTCTTGTTCATGTGCAGCCTCCTTGGGAGTAGACACAGCCATAGGCAATTACAGGCCTGACCCAGAGCTGAGGCTGGGGCAGTCTTCAACATGGCATACTGTTTATGCTACAGTAATTGCTCCTATTAGAGCACAGAAAGCAGGCTAGCCTTCGCCTGTGCTGCTGTGTTTTCTTACCACTTTATAGCAAAAGAGAATAAGAGAAGCGCATGCCAGTGATCAGGAGTCTGGGCATGATGCCCCCCAGAAGCAGTCATCCTAGAGAGCAGCCCCACACCAAACACCAGTGATGCGGTGCTCGATTCTCGTAGTTAGAATCTTCTACGTTCCTTTCTTTGCCTGCATCGGGTCTGTTCTTTTCAAGCCCCTTTTTTGATCTGGCTCGTTTTTGCTTCTAACTGAATACGCAAACTCAATTTCACAGCTCCATTAGCATGGAGACAACTGTTCTTGTAGGTAAACTGGTGCTAAGCTGGATATTCATAGGGCAGGAGGATCTGTATCCTTCAGCCTCAGAGTCTAAGAAGAACCATGAGAGTTTTCAGTTTTCTTCTCTTCCTCCTAACTCTGGCATGTTCACATGTTCCTTTAAGGTGCTTTCAGACACTTTGCTTCTTGCAGAAGAGTGATTTACCCTTACTTATCAGCTGGTGCATTGGCC
>LOJH01013095.1:2005-12197 GCA_001685095.1 Ellobius talpinus | reverse complement strand
AGAGAGAGAGAGAGAGAGGTAAGTAGGTAAGAAAGGAATGAAGGAGGGAGAGAAGGTAGGAAGGAAATAGGAAAAGACATTCCATGCAAAAAGGCAATAGCGACTTAGCGACTTCTGCAGCCAGGGCTGTGCCATAGCTTTGGATGAGCTATTTTTGTTTCTTTATTAAACAAGGTGAGGGAGGGAGGCTCCATGTTGGGTCCTCGTTTCAGATGGTTTCAGTCCATCACAGAGGGCAGGCTGTGCCCTATGCACAGTCAGGAGCTGAGCTGCAAGACTGCTCCCTCAGTGGTAGGAATCAGAAAGGAAGTGGGGTGGGGTCAACCTTTACAGGCCCACCCCTAGTGGTCTACTTCCTCCAGCCAGGCCCCACCTCTTAAAGATTCCATGGCCTTCTTTCGAGATGGCAGCCCAAGCCAGGAGCTGAGTGGGTCTTTGGACCATGAGCATGTGGGGACATTTCAGATTCAAAACACACAGGTGTACCTTGATGATGTAATCATGATAGGGATCACAAAGATAACAGCACCTGGGAGAAGTAGGGGTTCTTGGTAACACAAACATCAAGTGCTTGGTGCTTATTGAATGACATGTGGTAGTAGTCAGGGTTTGAGGACTCATCTTTCCATCCAACCTCTGCCTGCCCCTCGCTTGTCCCTTGGCTGGTTGGCTTCTCACCTCTCAGCTCTGGGCCATCCAGAGGGAGGTGTGGAGTGATGGACTGTCTCCAGCTGAGCGGGGAGCTTAGAACTAGAAATAACCTTGCGTGAGTCATCTGGGTGGATGTGGCGATTGAAGCCGTGGGCCTCAGTAGCTGAGGTCATCCAGGGAGCCAAGAAAGGTCACCTGAGGACAGACGCTAAAGCGCCTGCCGCTCTGAGTGGGCTGATGGATTGCTCATCCGGTAGAGGGTCCATGAGTCAGCCATCTGGGGAGTGGGAGCACCCAGAAGAGAAGGAAAGTAACCGGAAGTCATGGCCACTGTGCATTCCCAGGCTGCCTTCGACTTTGACCTTATTCGGACATGTGTCACCGTGGATCTAGTTTTATTGCTTCATATTGCTCACCTTTTGACCTTCCCCTGCATCCTCTCCCCCACCCTAGAACACAGCCATGAGAGGGCCAGGGTCTCAGTTGTTTGGTTTGTGTCTGAATTCTCAGCCCCCAATGTGTCCATCAGGTTCTTTGCATGTACTTATCAGATGAATGAATAGCAATTTAAAAAAAAAAAACATGTCCCTAGCCTGTGCCTCTGGGCAAGCGTGGCATGGGGGAGGGGACTATTTGATTTGGGTTTCTGAGAAGTGCCAATGTATAGAAAATAGAGTATGGACTCAGGGGTTGGGTTGAAGGGTGGAGGAGACTTAATGGTGACAGAAGAGATACTAACACTGCGATAGTAATTTCTCACTGACAGCAATGCAGAACCGGCCAGCTGACTTGAGGACGTGTGTCCCAAACATACATTATATGCAGATTTCTGTGCTGAAGCTGGGCCTGGTGAGAAGGATGGCTGTGTTCTCCTGAAGTCATAGATGGAGTTCACTGGATGGCCTGTGTACTCCTGAAGTCATAGATGGAGTTCACTGGATGGCCTGTGTACTCCTGAAGTCATAGATGGAGTTCACTGGATGGCCCTGAGGTCAGAGATAGAATTCATTGGATGGCTGTGTTCTCATGGGGTCATAGATGGAATTCACTGGCTGATTCTTCAGTGTGGTTATGATCTGTACCATGGGGTCCCAGAGTTGGCCTGTTATTCAACCGAGTAACTGCCATGTGGGTAGGAAAGCAGTGTCATTGGGCAGTCAGAGGACCTGAGTTTGATCCCCAGCACCCACATAAATGCCACGTGTGGTGGTGGCACACGCCTGTGATACAGTGTTGTTGAGGCAGACAGCAGGAGTCTAGGCAGTCTGGGAGAGCCAGGTTCAGCATGGCCGGTCAGTGAGCTCCAAGTTCAGTGAGAGACCCTGCCTTTAAAAACAAAAACAACAACAACAAAAAAAACAACTGGATAGCAATTGAGGAAAGACACATGACCTATGGCTTCACACATGTGTGTGCATGTGTACACACAGTAGTGGTATTCCTAACAGAAGGACCTGCATGGGCAAAGACCCCAGAGAGTCTGGGAGTCCTGGACCAGAATTGATGGGCAACAGGGAGAAGCTGAAGAAATTGGCAACCCGTCAGCTAAGGACTTTGAGTCTCTCTTTAAAGATGAAAGGGAAGCCATCTGAGGATATAACCTGAGAGGTGATGCAGTCTAGCTGACTTATTAGAGAGCCCACTTGGAGGCATCCCTCATCTCAGGAGCCTTCCCGGTAGGATATATGATGTATTCTTCTCCTTCTGTCATGGTGTGGATGGTCCCTCTTGGTCCTAATCAGAAATTAGCAGGCATGCTTGCAGGTTTGGATCCCCTGGCTTCTGAAAACCAGTTGGCCTGCCTTGTTTGGGGGGAAAGCAGCAGAGAGCTGGCATCTTCTGGAATCACAAGTGTTTTCAACAGCTTTCCCTATTTCCCAGAGTTAAAAATAGGCTGATGTCTTCCCATGTTTTGAAGGCAAGCGTGGGCACCAGCAGGTCCTCCATGTGTGTTCCAGAGAGATCAGGGATGGTTGCCTTTGCGTAGCTGACAGGCAGTGGTTAAACAGCGATAGGGGAGTTTGTGGTAGGGAGGGCTTCATGGAGAGAGGCAAAACTGGAATTAATGCTCTCCGAGGCTCCCGCCCTTCATCTGTTTGCTTGTCTGTAAATGGGGGTGGGAGTGGGCTGAATGGTACCTACTTTAGAGGACCTTCCAAATGACTCAAGAGACAGAGGAAACAGTAGCCAGTCTCTGCATGAAGGTTGATCAGATGGCAGGGAATTGAATTTTAATTATAATTTTGCTCAAGGGCATCAGGCAAGCCCAGAACCTGAGAACCGGAACCCGTCTGATTGGAACCAAAGCCCTAATCAGAATGTGTTTTCTCTGCTTTCAGAGCTTGTGGGCTCCCAGATTTGGTTTCTTCCCAACCCAGTTCCTATCGCCTGGTCACTGCTCAATTTTCTGCTTTGGTCCCATCTGATTGTGCTTAAGATAATTAAGCCCATATATCAAATAATAAATAGATATTGACTGTTTGTCATGGCAAGTATGAGGATGGATTGACCACTGTGATCCTGCTCCTCTGGATCAATGGGAGCCATGGGGATAGATAAATCCTGATCATGACTGACAAGAGGAAAATCAATAGTCATATTAATATATGCACCAAGACCATCGATCATCCAGCTGGAAGTGGGACCTTGGTTAGATAGGGAAGCCAGAGATGGAGGGAAGACAGACAGACAGTCAGACCAACTGGCTGGGTATTTTCAGATATGAAATAGGCACTCGGTGATTATGAGTGTATATAGAAAGGCAAGGAGGGTGCTCTTCAAAGAGAAACAGCTTGGTATTCATGCTCTCCCTTCTTTGCATTGAAATCCTTTCTGCCCATGGGCAGCATGGTTCTTCTTAGTGCTTGGCCCTGTGGTGTTGTGGGAAGACCGGAGAGAAGATAGAACAGTATGGATTATCTGGAATGCCATGCCCCATAGGTGCTAGTGACCCTCAATGACAAAGAGATTATTGGATCCCATCAGGCTGCGGAATGGGGTCAAGAGAATTGGGGTGGAGTTACTGAGTGTGTGTCCCTCTGAGACTGGAAGGGGACCGTGTTAAGCTGTCCTCTAAGCTTCTATCCATAAATGGCTTTGGCGTAGTGACATAAAACTAGGAGCTACTTGTATCAGGATATTAGAGGGCTGGACCTGGATTTCACGTGTGGATGTGAGGCAGAATCCTCGGACAGTGGCTCTCAACCTTCCTAATCTCGAGACCCTTACACAGTTGTGGTGACCCCCAACCATAAAATTACTTTTTGTTATTACTTCATAACAGTAATTTTGATACTGTTATGAATCATAATGTATATCTGTGTTATCACTGATCTTAGGTGACCCCTGTGAAAAGGTAAGACAACCCCCAAAGGGGTCATAATCCACAGGTTGAGAACCACTGCCCAGGAGGTTTCTGAAAGCTGACTGCTTCCTCTGTATCTTTCCCCACCAAAAAGTCCTGGTCTAGCAGGTCAGTGATCAGACCTGGGATTATGCATTGGTGAGTGTGTGAACTGAGACAGTCTCAGCATCCTCCTGCCTCAACCTTCTCAGTGCTAAGGTGTCAGGTGTGGAGATCAGGGACAACTTACTGGTTAGTCCTCTCCTTCCATCATGTGACTCCCAGAGATCAAATGTGTCTTATCAGGCATGGCAGCAGGCCATTACCCACCAAACCATTGCTTTAGCCTCCAAGAGCCTTCTTTCAGCAGCATTCAAGGATGCTCTCACAGGATGAAGGTACCGCAGGGTGGAAACTCTCCTTAGAGACGCGGTAGCCTGATGAAAAGACCTAGGCACAGGCACAGGAGATTTTGAAAGGTACATGATCATGGGACTCCAGAGGGCTGGAAAAAGCAGGGATGGGGTTACCCTGGAGCCTGGAACAGTCAGCCCCCCAGCAGGGAAACAGTCTCTAGTTCCAGGGCCTGGGATAGGAAGGACAGATGAGGCACAATTGAAAAAGTGTCTTTTAGGTCACCGTCGGGCTTAGCTTCAGGTTAGCCATTGGTGCCACTGTATTGTACCAACTTCCTGTCCCCCTGTGACCTCAGGCGCAAACTGTCCATTTCCAGGAGAGGTCATAGGTCATACAAGGGTGGAGCTCTTCACCCTCCCCACCAGGCGGACAGTGAGGCTGTCTCAGTATGGATGAGGAGGGCTGTCAGGGGCCATAGGGCACAGCTGGGAGGCCATTCCTAGCAGCAGTTCCTGGCGGGCAATAGCTCCGGTTTGTTGGAATACAGCGAAGGGTCACTGAAAGTATGACGGCGTGGTGTCCTCTCTGGGGACTGGGCAATAGTGACATTAGAACCGATCTTTGATGTTCCACTATCATTTTCCTTTCCAAATAAGGGAGGGAGGTGATAGCTTGGCTCAGTCCTTTGAGACAGGAAGCAGGGCTTGGTTGGAAAATTGATTAACAAGACTGTTGGTTGAGTGGCCACTAGACACTGGGCATTGTACTGAGGACTGTGCAGGTATGGTATCTTGTTTCACTGGGCTCAGAAGGGGGAGGGGCTCATCAGAGGACTTATGATGGAGGAGGCTAAGGCAGAGTATGACCTGGATTGATCTGAGTCCAGAGCCTGAGCCTTGACTCCTAGGCTGTCCCGCGTCCCGTGTCATCTCAAGTATACAAGGTTTTGTTTGTCCTTTGGGAGAGGATTACTCTCCCGGTCCTCCAAGGCAGGCTTGTCGCCCATGTCGCCAGCCTCCTCTAAACTTGTGGGAATTTACCACCATAGAGAGGATTGAGATGTATAGCAAGCTCTTAGCCATCCAAGCTGAGCCTCCATGTGTCCTCCAGCAGTTGGCCTTGGGGTCGCCAGGAAACAACTGGTGATCATCCAGTCACTTCATGTAGAGAAATGTTTGTGGGTAGTTGTCTTTCATTCTGTTAGTTACTCAGGTTTCCCCGCCTTCAGCTTCCCTGTCTGTACAAGGGGAGATAATAGTCCCACCCTCAGAGATTGAGGTGAGGATGGAATGGACCCTAATCTGTACCCCAGCGCCCAGAACTGACCACACACAAGGCCAGCTTCAGCATCCATTCACTTGAGCCCCTTCCACTAATGCTGCCTTGGAGCTCGTGGAGTGGCAGACATACACAGCCCTCATCCTGGGCTGTTCCACAGTGAATGCTGGAGACACAGATGGATGTATTGGGTGAGTTTTCTATCGCGAGTCATGTGTTGTGTGACCTTGGATATGTCACTTGGCCTCTCCGAGCCTCAGTATTTTCTTCTACAGCATGGAGAGGATGGCCTGTGTCACCCTGAGTAGACAAGAGGAATAAGCAAAATGACAAAGCTGGAACCTCTTGAAAAGTGATGAAAATTGTGGAAATAATAGTTTAAAAAGCATATCTATATCAACATATATTGATTATATATAATATTGGGTTTCATGATGACATTTGTATGCATGCAAGTAACAGATTACTGTATTCCCCTCCGTTGTCTCTGCTTCATCTTCCTAATGTGTCCATTTTTACATAGCACGGCACTGATATTAATAGTTAGGAAACAGTGGCCAGGTACCCATCCCTTTTCCAGCTCAAAGCCTTCCACGGTCTCCATAGAAGTGTCTGCCTTTGCTCTGAGGATGAGTGAGGAGAAGCAGGGCCCCCTCCCCGGCCCTCCTGTAAGCTTCCCTCTTTGACAGCAGTAGACAGTCCCAGGGCTGAGAAGTCGCTCCCACTTTTAATCAAAAGGTTTGTCTCTGAGTTCTCTTCAAACAAGGATTCCGTTTCTTCTAGGTGTTCAAAGGCCTCAGAGAAACGCTGTAGAGAGCCGAGATCAGAATTCTTCAAAAGCAGAGGTGGGCCCCAGAGTGTCCTCAGTCCGTCCCCAGCTGTGCCCATCCCTCCAAGGCAGTTATTAGCTCAACCCTTGGGGACTCGCAGCCCCAGATCAAGGACTCTATGCGGACTTGTTTGGGAATGTTTGTAGACTATTGAGGGCTGTCATCTGCTCTTGATCACTGGGGTCTGATTCCTCTCCAAGCGACCCAGGCTTCCTCTGACAGCTCTCAGAACTGCAGGCAGCCTGCTTCAGCTCAGAGTGCTGCTATTCTGTCTTGTCAATAAACACAGTTCCTGGGCCCTCTGGCTTCTCGGCCCCACCACCTACGCAGGAACTCTGTTCTCTTGTACCATCCTCCCCTACTTTGAGCCAAGGAACTGGTGTATCCTTGACACCCTGCTACAGCAGGGAGGTGAACATGGGACAATGCACATGGAAGGTGGGCTTCCCATCGAGGTTGCAGTCAGGCACAAGGGTGTTGGAAGAGGAGGGGCCAAGGGGGCAAGGAAGGACTCCCCTTCTCTGTCAGTTCTGGCCCTCAGTTTCTTTGTTTTACGAAATGGCTTTGTCCCTAGTTGAGTCATCCACTTCCTGCTCTGCACTGTTTGACCCAAACTGGGCCCCTGGAAGTGAGCAACTATTCACCCATCCGCCTGTTGTCCGACCCATCCTCCTGTATCCCTGTCTCCATTCGCCCACCTGTCACCCACTGGTCCTCCCATACCCCCATTCAACCCCTGTCCCATCTTTTCATGTGTCCGTTCTGCTTACCCATCCACCCTGTGTGTGTTGACCCATCCCTTTCTTCTATACATACATCTAGTATCTCTCCGCCTTCTCCATCCTCCCAGCCACCACTAGTGTATCCACACTCCCGTACGCAACCACCCATTCATACCTTTCCTCCTCTTTCTGCATCTGTTTAATCACCTATTCTCCCATCCACCACTTATTCAGTATCCATTCACCTACCTCTACATCAATCTGAATGCAGATATCATTAACCTCACCACATATCTATCACCTGTCCATCCATCTACCCATCCACTCATCTAATATCTACCTGTCTGCCTTTTCAACTTCCTGAAAGCAGACACCATTAATCTCTCCATCTGTCCATCTACCTGACCACCCATCAATTCAATATCTGCCTACCTCTCTCTCCACTCAAAACCATTAACCTATCCATCTTAACCCATCTACCCTCCCATTAATCTAGCTAGCCATCAAGTAGTATCCACTGGGTTTCTTTGTCAGATCAGGTACAACATGGGTGTCATGAAGGAAAAATTGGGGTATTTTTTCTGGGCCCTGATGCAGGCAGGCAGCATGTAATACTTTAAACCAAATCCTCGATGCTAAGAACCATGACTGGCTGGGCAGAGCTTGAGGTTGTGGTTGGCATCAAGCTGTCTCACTGGTTTAGAGATAACAGTTCAGAAAACCAGAGAAAACATCCATCCATGGGAACTCATCCCACCACACAGCTATGGAGACACACCCTTTGTCACACTCCAGATAGGAAACCAAACAGATGTCCCTGCCAAAGGAAAGACGGGCAGTTGGGGCTCTAAGAACCATCCCCACATTTTCTTCTCTTTGGCTTAAACTTTCACTGGTGAGCAGGGTAGGGGATTCCTACCAGGACACCAAGAGGAGGAGAGGCCTTGTCTTAGCTTGATGCCTGGAGTCGGGTAGATAAGCAGAGGGCAGTCTTGGACGATGGTGGGAGGGGATGAAGAGGCTAATTCCATAGAGCCTGAGAATGCTCGGTGTTGGATCTGAGGGTGGTAGGGGGCTGGGGCGGGGCTGTAGACAGGAAGCAAGGCTGCTTATTGCTGACTTCACACCCCATTAACTCCCAGCTCATAATAATTTCTCAGCGGCAGCTCGCAGTTTACTTGCTTGTTATTTATAGAGAATGTGTTTGCTAAGCAAATCAGTAGTTCAAACAAGATCGCAGAAGGGGGGAGCTTGAACCCACTCAAGAGACCCAGCTTGAGAGGAGGCTGTCTGCAGGCAGATGGGAATGCCAGCGTAGATAGACAGCCAGCCCTGGGGCTGTGCCTTCTGGTATCAGACATCCGCATCTGAGCTTCAAAGAGCCCCTCTAAGGAACACCCCTCAACTTCTCTCCTACCCCCTTTTTGTCTGAAGTTGACCCAACTGTCAATTTGGGTCTATGTTGACTGTCACAGTAAAAGCATTGAACCTGGCAAGAATATGCTTAGCGACCAAGTGTAAAAGTCGGGTTCCTCAAAGCCCTTCTCCCGTGGGAGATGGATGACTGAGGGATTTTGGACTGTAGTCAAGAGCTCTGGTTCCTTCAAGGAAAGCCTCTTGGACTTAGGCTTGCTTTAGGAAGCCTGGATCCCTTCTGGTGTTGGGCATCTGTCCTAGTTTCAAATACCCCATCAAAAGCCAACATGGGGAAGAAACCGTTGATTTGGCTTCAATTCCACATCACCGTCCATCATTGCAGGGACTCACATCCCCAGTCAAGAGCAGAGAGAACAAAGACGTTCCTGCTTGTTCTCAGCTCACTTTCTCTACTCTTACACAGTTCTGGGTCCCCTGACTAGGGAATGGTGCCACTTTCAGTGGGCTGGGCCCTCCCACATCAATTAACATTTAAGACAACCACGTAGTCATGCCTACAGGCCAATCTGCTCTAGATAATCCCTCAGTGGGATTCTCTCTTGTGTCAAATTGTCCTTGGGCAGGTCCTTGGGGCTCTGTGATGCTCATCCTCTTCCTCTGGTTCCCTGGGGCACCGTCCAAGGGATAGTGATTTCCCACCCAGCAGAAGTGGCCATGTGGAAACTGTTCTCACAGAAGCCTGGGAGCAGGAACAAACGTGCTGGCTGGTGTTTGAGTTCTTTTATAACCCAGGCTCAGCTTCATGGGAATGACCTGGGGTCATATTCAGTATCCCCCCCAGAGGTAGTGGGACTGTCATTCCTGATTGAAGTCACCTTAAGCTAGGAAGGAAGTAGTAAGGCTAGAGCTTTAACTGCAAAGGTATTTGGTGGGGGGGGCACACACCCTGGTGGTTCCACTCTGCCCTATCAGGCCCATACCACAGACCATCAAGGAACATGGGATTTGTCTGAGTGTGTTCAAGAAGTCTCAGCCTTCCTCAGAGCCACAGTTCCCTCCCAATTAAATCGGCACAGTGGGAATCCATTCCTAAAGGGATCAGATGGGGGATGGGAATGGGGGATGTTCCCAGCTGACCTAGAACCACACGTGAGACACCAGATGAGTAGAGGCTGTGGTTCTTGGAGCCTCAGGGTTTTCTTTTCCCCTGAAGTCTTGCCTTCAGCCAACCCCAGCCTCCACCCTCTGCTTAGCTGTGTGTCATTGTACACGTTACCAAATGACTTACCCTCTCTGTGCCCTGGCGCTGCTCATCTGTCAAATAGGAAAACAGAGTACCCCCTCCCTGAGGTGCCATTCATGATTAATTAAGTGCTTTGGGGAATATCAGACACATCTAAAGATTAGTGACTATCCTTGTTAACATTGTGGGTAGATTCTTAGTTTAATTCTTTTTTTCTTTTTCTCCTTGTATTATTGAAATCTAAGTGCTATAGGGTGGGGGCATGATGATCCACTTCTCTGGGTTTGGGTCTCAGAAACAGAGCCTGGCTTTGTAGGAGATGCTTAATGCATATTGACTGGCTGGCTGGCTGGCTGGCTGGCTGGCTGGCTGGCTGGCTGGCTGGATGGAT